>JAHIAM010001956.1:0-92783 GCA_021605205.1 Aegilops longissima | reverse complement strand
CCCGCCGCTCGGAGGCCTCCGCTCCCTCGCGGGACCTCCCCAGCGAGCTCATCCTCACCTCGCGCCCGCTCGGGTAGCCCGTGCCCGCGCCCCTCTATCGCCACCACCAAACGCGGCCCGGCGAAAGCACGCCCGCTTGAGGGCCGCCGTCGCCCGCCACGCCGGGTTGCGCCTCGCCGCACCCGTGCCTCTCTCTCTCCGTGCTCTTCCCGCCATGGCAGCCTCGCCATCGCCGCCGAACCTAACTCCGCCCGATAAGGTGCTTTCGCCGTCGCCGTGTCGAGCCTCCCCGAGACCAACCGGTGGCACTTTGAAGATCTTGCGCCCGACGCTTGGTTGTCGAGCAGGGACCAAAACGCTGCTAACTGCCTCGTAGCCGTTTTCCGGCCATCTCCGCGATTTCCGCCGCTGAAATGGTCGCCGCGGCGAAACCAAACGCCGCCGACGCGTGCACGACCAGGCCACCCACAGGTCATCGGCAGTGGGCCCTAGGGGCCGGCGAACTGTTGACACAGTCGACCATCTTGACCGGACCGCCATGCCAATGACATGGGGTCCCCGAACGTTTAATAAAAATTAATAAATGAAAATAAAATGCTAATTAATTAATTAATTAACTAAGTTAATTAACGTAATTAATCATGTTTAATTAACCTAATTAATCATTAATTAAACTAACTAGGTAATTAGTTAATAGTCACCGACTTAGCGGGACCCACATGTCGGGTTGACCAAGTCAACCACATTGATCTTGGACGTCGACATGACATCATCTTGCCGTCATAAATCCATTTTTTCAATTAATTAATTAATTAATTAAATTCGAGAAATTAATAAAATCTTTAGAAAATCATAAGTTTTAATCCGTAACTGGATTAAAATATTTTCAACATGAAAGTTGCTCGAGCGGCGAGGCGAATCCGGATCGCAGTCCGTTCGTCCGCCACACCCCGCTAACCTATCGAACTCGCAACTTTCCCCTCCGCCTCCACCTTAGAAAACACGAAACACCGGGATATTTTCCGGATGTTTCCCCACTAACAGTACCACCTCATACCACGTTAGGGCACGCCTAGCATCGTTACTTGTCATGTCATGCATCGATATGCATCTGTTTACATGTTATTCATTGTTTCTTCCCCTCTTCTCTCGGTAGACTACTGAGACCGACGCTTGCTGCCCGGTTCGACTCTGGAGTTGACGACCCTCTCTCTTGCGAGCAACCAGGCAAGCCCCCCCTTGATCACGGATATCGCCTACTCTCCTCTATCTGCTTGCATTAGAGTAGTGTAGCATATTCTTGCTTTCGATTATACCTATCCGATGCATAGCTTGTCCTTGTTACTCTCATTTGTTACCTTTACTCGCAATCCTATATGCTTAGTATAGGGTGCTAGTACATTCATCTGTGGCCCTACATTCTTGTCCGCCCGCGTGCTATACTATCGGGCCGTGATCACTCGGGAGGTGATCATGGGTATATACTATATACTTTATACATGATACATGTGGAGACTAAAGTCGGGTCGGTGATGGAGCACCATGAGTGGATCATTGAGGCGGAGCGACATGGCAGGTTGAGACCGCCTAGGAGAGAGGTGGGCCTGGCCCTGTTCGGCGTTCGCGGATACTTAACACGCTTAACGAGATCTTGGTATTTGATCTGGGTTGGCTCTGAGCTTATCGCACTAACCAACTCGTGGGAAAGATATGGGCACTCGGCGTCGTGGTATCAGCCAAAGCACTTGAGACGTCGTGACGACGAGGCGCGCGGATTGGGCTGAACGCCACTAGGCTAGGTCTGCGCTTCGGCGCCCGCATAGCGTCTGAGTGTGCTCGAGGCGATGGGCCCAGACCCTGCTGGCGCTTAGGATTGAACCGGCGTCTGGCCTCTCTGTTGTGCCTAGGTGGGGCTGCGGCGTGTTGATCTTCAGCGGCGGGCATGACCGAGAAAGTGTGTCGGCCAAATGGGATCAAGCGTGTTGCGTAAGTTGGTGCACCCTGCAGGAAGTTAATCTATTCGAATAGCCGTGATCTTGATAACAGGACGACTTGGAGTTGTACCTTGACCTTATGACAACTAGAACCGGATACTTGATAAAACACACCTTCCAAGTGCGGATACAACCGGTGGTCGCTCTCTCTCGGGGATACGAGGAGGATCGCGGGTAGGATTATTGCTATGTGATGTTACTTGGAGGACTTGATTGTCCTCTTCTACTGTTGCAAGGCAGGTGACGAAGCGTAGTCTTCGTTAAGACTAGCTACCCCCTCTTATTACGGCTTTCTGCGATGCAGTCCACCGATATGGCCCTTTACACATATATCCATGCATATGTAGTGTAGCTCCTTGCTTGCGAGTACTTTGGATGAGTACTCACGGTTGCCTTGTTCCCCTTTTCCCCTACCTCTACTCGATTGCTGCAACCAGACGATGGAGCCAGGCAGGCGCCACCGTCGATGGCGACTACTACTGGAGGTGCCTACTACTACGTGCAGCCGACGATTTACCCGAGAGTAGCTTGAGGATCCTGTGCAGAGGCCTGCTCTCTTCGATTTGTATCCCAGCTTTGTGCTAGCCTTCTTAAGGCAAACTTGTTTAACTTATGTCCGTACTCAGATATTGTTGCTTCCACGACTCGTCTATGATCGAGCACTTGTATTCGAGCCCTCGAGGCCCTGGCTTGTATTATGATGCTTGTATGACTTATTTATGTTTTAGAGTTGTGTTGTGATATCTTCCGTGAGTCCTCGATCTTGATCGTATACATTTGCGTGCATGATTAGTGTATGATTAAATCGGGGGCGTCACACAATAAGCTTGGCAGGAAGGTACCAAAGTAATCCAGAGTGGATCAATGGACAGCGTCAAGAACATCTGAAATACGAAAAGGACTAAGGATATGTTTCTCGATATGGAGGTGAGAAAGAGCTAGTCGTAAGGGTTACGTCGATGCAAGCTTTGACACTGATCCGGACGATTCTAAATCGCAAACCGGATCGTATTTTTATTAAATGGTGGAGCTGTAAGTTGGTGCAGTTCTAAACAAAGCGTCGTGGCGGGATCTACATGTGAAGTGGAGTACATAGCTGCTTGAAGTAGCAAATGAAGGAGTCTGGATGAAGGAGTTCATTTCCGATCTAGGTGTTATACCTAGTGCATCGGGACCAATGAAGATCTTCGTGACAATATTTGTGCAATTGCCTTGGCAAAGGAATCCAGATTTCACAAGAGGACCAAGCACATCAAGAGACGCTTCAATTCCATTCGGGACCAAGTCCAAGTGGGAGACATAGAGATTTGCAAAATACATAACGGATCTGAATGTGAAAGACCCGTTGACTAAAATTATCTCACAAGCAAAACATGATCACACCTTAGTACTCTTTGGGTGTTAATCACATAGCGATGTGAACTAGATTATCGACTCTAGTAAACCCTTTGGGTGTTGATCACATATCGATGTGAACTATGGGTGTTAATCACATGGTGATGTGAACTACTCTCTGTTAAATCACATGGCGATGTGAACTAGATTATTGACTCTAGTGCAAGTGGGAGATCTGAAGGAAATATGCCCTAGAGGCAATAATAAAGTTATTATTTATTTCCTTATATCATGATAAATGTTTATTATTCATGCTAGAATTGTATTAACCGAAACATAATACATGTGTGAATACATAGACAAACAGAGTGTCACTAGTATGCCTCTACTTGACTAGCTCGTTAATCAAGATGGTTATGTTTCCTAACCATAGACATGAGTTGTCATTTGATTAACGGGATCACATCATTAGGAGAATGATGTGATTGACTTGACCCATTCCGTTAGCTTAGCACTTGATCGCTTAGTATGTTGCTATTGCTTTCTTCATGACTTATACAAAGTTCACGCAACTATGAGATTATGCAACTCTCGTTTACGGAGGAACACTTTGTGTGCTACCAAACGTCACAACGTGAATCGGGTGATTATAAAGGTACTCTCAGGTGTCTCCAAAAGTATATGTTGAGTTGGCATAATTCGAGATTAGGTTTTGTCACTCCGATTGCTGGGAGAGGTATCTCTGGGCCTTCTCGGTAATACTCATCACCTAAGCCTTGCAAGCATTGTAACTAATGAGTTAGTTATGAAATGATGTATTACGGAACGAGTAAAGAGACTTGCGGTAACGAGATTGAACTAGGTATTGGATACCGACGATTGAATCTCGGGCAAGTAACATACCGATGACAAAGGGAACAACGATGTTGTTATGCGGTTTGACCGATAAAGATCTTCAGAAAATGTAGGAACCAATATGAACATCCAGGTTCCGCTATTGGTTATTGTCCGAGAATAGTTCTAGGTCATGTCTACATAGTTCTCGAACCCGTAGGGTCCGCACGCTTAACGTTACGATGACGGTTTATTATGAGTTTATAAGTTTTGATGTACCGGTTTGTTCGAGTCCCGGATGTGATCACGGACATGACGAGGAGTCTCAAATGGTCGAGACATAAAGATCGATATATTGGAAGCCTATGTTTGACTTGGAAAGGTTCCGGTGAAATCGATTTTACCGAACACCGGGGTTACTGGAACCCTCCCGGGGTCAATGGGCCTTAATGGGCCATAAGGGAGAAGAGGAGGGCGGCCAGGGCAGGCCGCGCCCCCTCCCCTAGTCCGAATAGGACAAGGAGAGGGGGCGCCCCCTTCTTCTTCCCTCCCCCAAGTCCTAATCCAACTAGGAAAGGGGAGTCCTACTCGGTGGAGTAGGACTCCTCCCGCCTCCTCCTCTAGGGCCGGCCGCACCCCCTTGCTCCTTTATATACGGGGCAGGGGGCACCCCATGACACACAAGTTGATCTACGGATCGTTCCTTAGCCGTGTCGGTGCCCCCTCCACCATATTCCACTTCGTCATAGCGCTGCGGAGCTTAGGAGAAGCCTGCGCCGTAAAGTCATATCATCGCGAGCTTAGGCGAAGCCCTGCGCCGGTGGAGCATCATCATCGTCACCACGCCGTCGTCGATTGAAACTCATCCCCGACGCTTTGCTGGATCGGAGCCCGGGGATCATCATCGAGCTGAACGTGTCTTTGAACTCGGAGGTGCCGTGCGTTCGGTACTTGGATCGGTCGGATCGTGAAGACGCACGACTACATCAACAGCGTTGTTATAACGCTTCCGCCACGGTCTCACGAGGGCGTGGACATACACTCTCCCTCTCGTTGCTATGCCATCACCATGATCTTGCGTGTGCGTAGAAATTTTTGAAATTACTACGTTCCCCAACAAGTTCGTACTAGAATAACACCTTAAGACACAAATCTACCAAAACCCTAATGTCACCTAGATACTCTAATGTCACCTCAAGTATCCGTGGGTATGATTATACGATATGCATCACACAATCTCATATTCATCTATTCAACCAACACAAAGAACTTCAAAGAGTGCCCCAAAGTTTCTACCGAGAGTCAAGACGAAACGCAGCCAACCCCTATGCATAAGTTCACGAGCGGAACCCGCAAGTTGATCACCAAAACATACATCAAGTGATTCACATGATATCCCATTGTCACCACAGATCAGCACATGCAAGACATACATCAAGTGTTCTCAAATCCTTAAAGACTCAATCCGATAAGATAACTTCAAAGGGAAAACTCAATCCATTACAAGAGAGTAGAGGGGGAGAAACATCATAAGATCCAACTATAATAGCAAAGCCCGCGATACATCAAGATCGTATCACCTCAAGAACACGAGAGAGAGAGATCAAACACATAGCTACTGGTACATACCCTCAGCCCCGAGGGTGAACTACTCCCTCCTCGTCATGGAGAGCGCTGTGATGATGAAGATGGCCACTGGTGAGGGTTCCCCCCTCCGGCAGGGTGCCGGAATAGGGTCCCGATTGTTTTTTGGTGGCTACAGAGGCTTGCGGCGGCGGAACTCCCGATCTATTCTGCTCATCGATGGTTTTAGGGTATATGAATATATATATAGGCAAAAGAAGTCGGTCAGGGGAGCCATGAGGGGCCCACGAGGGTGGAGGCGCGCGGGGGGGTAGGCGCGCCCCCTACCTCGTGCTCTCCTTGTTGATTCCCTGACATGTACTCCAAGTCTCTGGATTGCTTCCGCTCCAAAAATAACTCTCCAAAGGTTTCATTCCGCTTGGACTCCGTTTGATATTCCTTTTCTGCGAAACACTGAAACAAGGGAAAAATGTAAACCGGCACTAGGCTATGGGTTAATAGGTTAGTCCCAAAAATAATATAAAAGTTTTAATAAAGCCCATAAACATCCAAAATAGATAATATAATAGCATGAATACTTCATAAATTATAGATATGTTGGAGACGTACAAGATCCCCAAGCTTAATTCCTGCTCGTCCTCGAGTAGGTAAATGATAAAAGAAATATTTATGAAGTGTGAATGCTAGCAGGTGCACAAGTTTGATCAATGATAATTTCAATCACCTTTTCTAGCATCATTATATATCATAGCGGTAGCTCATCTCATAAAGCTTTTCATGATCAAGTAACAACCTATTCACATGTTAAAGTATAGATCATAAACTTTCTTGAAAACTAACAAACTGTGTTATTAGTCATCAAACAATTACAATTCATCTTATTTTCGGGAAGAGTCTATGTCGGAGCTTTGATTTAGCAAACTCCACATACTCAACTATCATTTAGTCTTTCACAATTGCTAACACTCACGCGATATTTATGGGTCCAAAGTTTTAATCAGACACAGAGAAAGATAGGGGCTTATAGATTCGCCTCCCAACCTTTTACCTCAAGGGTAATGTCAACAATAATAGCTCATGATGCCTTACATCCAATTGGATATATATATCAGAATCTTTCCAACACAATGTGCTTGCCAAAGGATAAAATGTTAAAAGGAAAGGTGAAGATCACCATGACTATTGCATAAGGTAAAAGATAAAAATAAAAGATAGGCCCTTCGCAGAGGGAAGCAGAGGTTGCCATGCGCTTTTATAGTTGGATGCATGACGGTGTCCTGGACTAGGGGGTACTCACCACGTCATCTCCTGATCTGTTAGATTGGGCCGAGGACCCCCATGGCCATATACTCATGGGCCAGTCCGGACAGCTGCCGCATACAAGGAAGATTCCACAAGACTTGGCGATCAAGGCAAGGACTCCTCCTCCACCGGCGTATTCGGCTAGGACTCTTGTTATCCTGGGCCTCTGGTGCATTATATAAACCGAGGCCAGGCTAGTCGATAGAGCATATACAACAATCATACCATAGGCTAGCTTCTAGGGTTTAGCCTCTACGATCTCGTGGTAGATCTTCTCTTGTACTACCCATATCTTCAATATTAATCAAACAGGAAGTAGGGTTTTACCTCCATCGAGAGGGCCCGAACCTGGGTAAACATTGTGTCCCTTGCTTCCTGTTACCATCAGCCTAAGACGCATAGATCGGGACCCCCTACCCGAGATCCGCCGGTTTTGACACCGACATTGGTGCTTTCATTGAGAGTTCCGATGTGTGTTCGGCAAAGGGTCGATGGCTCGCTGCAGATCAAGCTGCGACTTGACATCTTCGTCATCACTCATTGGTCACCTTGCTTCGACCAAGGACTGCGCCCTACCTCCGATCGTCATGTTGGGATGAGGGCCTTCATCAACATCAACTCCGATCTCTATCAAGATCATGGAGGAATCATCCGAGGAGCCGGGGCTCAACGTCAACATTGCCCTCGGGCGACCGTCTTTTTTCTGGACAGCGGACTTGTGTCCGCCGCCACCGCCTCCTCAAGTGTCGTTTTAACGATTGCTTCGGTGGAATTGTGCGGAATTGAGTCTATAACAACCCTGAAAAATTTCGTCGAATTCCGATGGAGGAATCTCTGGCAATCCACGATATACCGGAGCCATGTCAAATCTGGACGAGTTTAGGGCGTGGTGTCCAGCTTTTAGCTCGGAAATCCTTTGGAAGATCCAACCGTTGATCGGCTGTGGAATTCCTATATCTACCACCCCTCAAAATTTCAGCTCGATCCGACCGTCCGAACTCCGGGAACCTTCCGATCAGTGCATCACTTTTCGGATCTGTTTCCTGCGCGAAAACGAATCCGACCCGAGTTCGTCTTTTTTATGAACGGGATTTCGGACATCCTTTTTGAAGGAAGTTTTGTATGGGGTATTTTGTTTTGTTACCGAACACATCCCACTAACTTTAAAATCTTTTGAACATGATCTTCACCATCATGCTTGGTATCAAACCAGTCCGGCAATAATGCTCCAAGGCTGCCAACTGCGCTGAACACGTCGTCGCTTTGTTGAGCCGAGCTCAACTTCTTCGGATCATCATCTCGGCAAGCGAACAAGAGTTCGCATCGCGAAGATAAATCATCACCAACATCGCCCCCCACGGATTACGGGGGGCACACACACCGCATCGCCGCACGGTTGCTTCATCAAGCGGCATTGACCACGTCACGACTGCATCGGCGAGGCCGCACTGTTGCTTCTTCAGCAGGTGTCCATCACGCCGACCTACTTGACTCATCGGCTTACATCGAGGCCCGACATCTCGGCTGGACCGGGATTCGCCATCTCTTCATCAACCTACTCCGGAGACTTTGGCGTCAGCGGCGACTAGCTCCGTCCACGTTAGTGGACCGAGGCTTTGCCTCGGCAAGCCAACCTTGCCGGCATCGCCATGCCGTCGCTTTATCGCCCATCGTGCAATGGGTGTGCGGATCGAGTCTCAATTTTGGGAATCACCTTCCTTGGATTGCTACAACAAATAAACCAGGTGCTATTAATCCAAGTATTTTTTGCTTGTTTGGGTTCGTTTTTCCCAAGGGATTATTACTATGGTTTGTCCATCATATGTACAGGTCTATCAAATGGTGGCGGCGTTATCGGCGATCGCATGGTGGTTCGGTCGGTTTCGTACATAGTCCGTGACGCCGCATCGAACTTCGGACCGACCCGTGAATTCAGGCTTTGCCACGCCTTTCTTGCATCACGCCGCGCCTGCGCCGACATTGACTTGGCGCGGACCATATTTCTTTTATTACTCACTTTGCATAAATTATTTATGATGCAACATTTTTTAATTATTATTATTACTATTACCCCGGTTTGCACTATTTTTGTGCACGGAAAATGATCGATCGGACTATATCCTTTAGGCGTCACCTCGGTACGGGACGGGGCTTCGTCAACTTAATTACCCCATGCGGGGACTTGGCATCACTCTGCCGACCTGCATTAACCGTGCTATGTCACCACTTGAGTGCCGAGCTCCTTGCTCCGCCACCTCGGGACCGGCTTGGGGATGGAACCTTGTCCCACATCAAGCTCGGACGCGTCATCAATACCGAACACATTAACCAAAAGTTGCCTTCATGCTCAAAGTTTTAAATTTTTAACTTGTGTTCGGTTCGATCAAGCATTATACTTTTTGGAAAAAAGTTGCTTGTAAAAATTTCCTTGTCAAACTTTGTTTGTGACGGACAAATTCAAATACCCGAGTTCACTTGGGGGCTTCTTTCATGAAGCATTTCCTCTTGCAAATGATTATACTTATGCGGCTTCGTTCCTTGTTCATGTACTACATACAATATGCACCATATTGACCTAAGTGATTTGCAAGCTGGGTTGCCTTGCTCTGTGTTTATCCCTCGTTTCCCGATTGTTCGGCTAGGGAGTAAAGGGAGCTCCTCTGCGATTATCACGATCGGGTCACCCGAGCTGGACCTCGGTGGGTGAAGCGAAAGCTAAGCGCTCTTCTGTTTTCAATAATGGTCGGCACACAACGGAACTCATGAGTACAAAAATCTATTGAACAAGTCTCATATTAACAATGAGCACCAAGAAAGGTATCGGTGGGGTACTATTTTCTTGAAGATGCTTCTTACACTTTATCGATAATATAGCATAAGTTCCTGAGCGCTTTATGCATTACAGCCTTATGACCTGATTGCTGGTTATCGGAAACACCGTCGATATTCTCGACAGGTGGAGTACATAACACTTTTCGGTCTTTGACCAAGAGGGAGAAAGCCGACGGTCGGTTAAGACGCGTTTAAAGTTTGGGTGAACATAGATACGATATAAGTACTTCGGTCCATACAATCATTCTTTTACCCAAGTCACTCGGGGGCTCTTAAATCTATGTGAGCTGTTTTATAATAAGTGTTCTTCTTATTAGTCGTTGCAAAGTCTTTTTCTATCACTCCTTTCTCGATGCAAGTGTGTGGTCAATAGACGGATAGCCTTGCTTCTCTCTAAATCCGCTTGAGTGTAGTTTGGTAAACTAGCCTCGAAGAAGCACTCCGCTTTCGGGATAAGGAGGTTGAAGCCATAGGCCGACCCGCTTGAAGTCTTGAGATAGGATGTGTCATGTTAAAGCATGGCAGAAGGACCTTTTTTTAAAGTCCAATTTTCGGATTGGCACCGAACACTTGATCTAGTTCGGACATTAAACTTTTGAATAAGTTTTTTGGCTTTTCGAGCCTATGGCACTTTTAAATTGTTTGTGCGTTTCCAGAATTAGTCTCACAGTGCAACACCGGACACCTTTAGGGATTCGGCAAAAACATTCTCGATCATTGCTATATATGCATCAGTTTCAAATTGTGTCTTCGGTCAATAGTTGGGTTGCCCGGCTCCTGTGCTTGCCTCCTACGTTCCGCTTTGTTCGGCTAGGCGTGCAAAGAGAGAACCACTATGATCGTGCTTCCAGCTCGCATGGTTAAGCACCTCAGTGGAGAAGGCGGCCGATCGTCGAATAGGCGTAAACTGGTTAGCGATCCGATGACTATGTTGAATGACGGGTTGTTCATAACATTGGCCGAACTGTTTACGGCTTGACCTCGGATGTCACCGAACACTAACCAGGGGCTCATAGCTAGCTTCCCGAGTTTAAAGCTCTTATGACTAAGCGAAAGTTATAAAGCCTGCATATCTGATTGCCTCGTTTCCGCTAACACAACCGCCTTCGGGCACCGAGACATCGGCTAAGGGTTGCTTTGTTAGTGCGGAAACACCCTGTGTAGTATCTACCAAGGGGTGGAAGCCGACGATGGGCCACTTTCAACTGATAATAGGTCACAATGGAGTCAAAATAATGATATAAAGTACTTGGATACATTGAATCATTACACATAATCTGTGATTTTACTCTGATATCGATCCTTAATTGACCACCCGTGCCCACATTAAGGCTCGGGGCTCTTGGGCTTTGCGCTCATTATCTATAAATATTAAAGGGCACATTGATCCCCGATGCGGTGTTGCCACGACCAGGTGTCGGGGCTCTTGCATTGCTTATTCAATGCAGAGAATTCAAAGTGCTCGTTGTTCGGCTTGACCGAACTATGCGCATGCATGTCTTAGGACAATAATAGGTACCATATGGACCTATCCGGCGTCAAGCTAGTATATGGCGGCGACTTCTCACGACCCTCTCTCAGGGGCCCGTTCGCCGATCACTATTATCTCTAATATATTACACTTAGTTTTTATTCCTATGTATGCTGTCGAGCTAGGAGTTGATCCTCAGGCCGATTTCGCGTATCGACCTGAGTCTCAGGGGCTACTGGGAACCGCGGTTTTATGCTTTCCTTCAGGTGCATCTCGGGTTTTAGACTGATACACACCTTGAGGATCTTGGCTATATATCTCGGCGGAGGATAAACTGCACCGATTAAAAATATTCACAAAAAATCAGCCCATGGGTCGGGTGGTGCACCACCTCGGAGGCAGTCCCAATAAAGCTCGGGCGCCAGAGCTAGCTCCATAAAGGGCATTTCCGGCATTAAGCTCGGCTACACTCCTTCAACTTTTTGTACCAAGATGATCTATGACATCTTGGCTATAGTCCGGCGTTGGAGCTCGGATACATCCGTGGCTGGAGCTTGGACCTGATCCGGCGTTGGAGCTTCGGATGCATTTGGCGTTGGAGCTCAGACGCAAGAGGACACTACCTCCCGGGAACAACTTCAAACCCGAGGCGTGGCATAAAAATAACAAGGCATTGATAAAGGCCGGAAACTTAAAGGGGCTCCTCGGATACCCGACGTGTAAACTCTTCGGATGCACTTCGGTGATCCTCAAGATCGAAGATGAGATTTGTTGAACCAGTTTTCAAGACCGGCGATCAAAGATGAAGAACAGTTGGAAGAATCGAGGCGTCCCTAACGAAGACCGGTTCGGTGGGCTCTTGACGGTGTCTGGACTAGGGGTACTCACCACGTCATCTTCGATCTGTTAGATTGGGCGAGGACCCCATGGCCGTATACTCATGGGCGATCCGGACAGCTGCCGCATACAAGGAAGATTCCACAAGACTTGGCGATCAAGGCAAGGACTCCTCCCCACCGGCGTGTTCGGCTAGGACTCCTGTTATCTGGGCCTCGGTGCATTATATAAACCGAGGCCGGGCTAGTCGATAGAGGATATACAACAGTCATACCATAGGCTAGCTTCTAGGGTTTAGCCTCTACGATCTCGTGGTAGATCTACTCTTGTACTACCCATATCTTCAATATTAATCAAGCAGGAAGTAGGGTTTTACCTCCATCGAGAGGGCCCGAACCTGGGTAAACATTGTGTCCCTTGCTTCCTGTTACCATCAGCCTAAGACGCACAGATCGGGACCCCCTACCCGAGATCCGCCGGTTTTGACACTGACAATGCACAAAATCTTAATGCGAGGAACGTCACTTTATATTGCCACTTGTGATAGGGACCTTTATTATGCAGTCCGTCACTTTTATTGCTTCCATATCACAAGATCATATAAAGCTTATTTTCTCCACACTAAAAGATCATACATATTTAGAGAGCAATTTTTATTGCATGCACCGATGACAACTTACTTGAAGGATCTTACTCAATCCATAGGTAGGTATGGTGGACTCTCATGGAAATCTTGGTTTAAGGGATGTTTGGAAGCACAAGTAGTATCTCTACTTGGTGCAAAGAATTTAGCTAGCATGAGGGGAAAGGCAAGCTCAATGTGTTGGGAGATCCATGACAATATACTTTATTTCGATGTAAGAAAACATAACCCATTAAGTTGTCTTCCTTGTCCAACATCAACCTTTTAGCATGTCATATTTTAATGAGTGCTCACAATTATAAAAGATGTCCAAGATAGTATATTTATATGTGAAATCTCTCTTCCTTCAATATTCTTTCATGAATTGTTCAAGTGACCAATACAATGTTTGCTAACCTTCAATAAATTTACCACCTCTACTTCTTATATGTAAAGTAATTACTCCCCATGGGATAAGCATATGAAACATATATAATTTTAGATTTATGATATTCAATTCATTCAACCATTTACTCATAGGATATAAGTGAAGCAGGACGAGTAAATGACAAACTACTCTAAAAGATATAAGTGAAGATCAATGAGTAGTTAAATAATTATGCAGCTATGTGAAGACTCTCTCCCATTTTAAGAATTTCAGATCTTGTTACTTTATTCAAATAGCAAAAAAATAAAATAAAATGACATGACGCTCCAAGCAAAACACATATGATGTGGTGAATAAAAATATAGCTCAATTAAAGTTACGATGAACAAAGACGGAAGAGGGATGCCTTCCGGGCATCCCCAAGCTTAGGCTCTTGGTTATCCTTGAATATTACCTTGGGGTGCCTTGGGCATCCCCAAGCAAACTCTTGCCACTCCTTATTCCATAGTCCATCAAATCTTTACCCAAAACTTGAAAACTTCACAACACAAAACTCAACAGAAAACTCGTGAGCTCCGTTAGCGAAAGAAAAAAAAACACCACTTCAAGTTACTGTATTGAACTCATTCTTTATTTATATTGGTGTTAAACCTACTGTATTCCAACTTCTCTATGGTTTATAAGCTCTTTTACTAGCCATAAATTCATCAAAATAAGCAAACAACACACGAAAAACAGAATATGTCAAAAAACAGAACAGTCTGTGGTAATATGTAACTAACGCAAACTTCTGGAACTCTAAAAATTCTGCAAAAATAGGAAGACCTAAATAATTTGTTTATTGATCCTATGCAATTGGAATCAATATTATATCACGTTCTGGTAATTTTTAACAATTGTTTTTGTGAACAGAAAGTTTCTGGAATTTTCAGCAAGATCAAATAACTATCATCCAAGAAGATCCTATAGGTTTAACTTGGCACAAACACTAATTAAAACATAAAAACACATCTAACCAGAGGCTAGATGGATTATTTATTACTATACATAAACAAAAAGCAAGAAACTAAAATAAAATTGGGTTGCCTCCCAACGAGCGCTATCGTTTAACGCCCCTAGCTAGGCATGATGATTTCAATAATGCTCACATAAGACATAAGAATTGAAACATAAAGAGAGCATCATGAAGTATGACTAGCACGTTTAAGTCTAACCCACTTCCTATGCATAGGGATTTTGTGAGCAAACAACTTATGGGAACAATAATCAACTAGCATAGGAAGGCAAAACAAGCATAACTTCAAAACTTTAAGCACATAGAGAGGAAACTTGATATTGTTGCAATTCCTACAAGCATAAATTCCTCCCTCATAATAATTTTCAGTAGCATCATGAATGAATTCAACAATATAACCAGCACCTAAAGCATTCTTTTCATAATCTACAAGTATAGAATTTTTACTACTCTCCACATAAGCAAAATTCTTCTCATTCAGAATAGTGGGAGTATCATAAGAAACTCGAATACTATAAATTGTTTCCACATTAAAAGAGTAATATTCAGAAAAGGGTAATCATAATCATGACAAGTTGCATAAATATAATCATCACTACTTTTTATAGCATAAGTTTCATCACAATAATCATCATAAGTAGCAACTTTGTTCTCATCATAATCAATTGAAACCTCTTCCAAGATAGTGGAATCATTACTAAATAAAGTCATGACCTCTCCAAATCCGCTTTCATAATTATCATAATAAGATTCGACATCCTCCAAAATAGTGGGATCATTACTTCCTAAAGTTGACACTCTTCCAAACCCACTTTCATCAATATAATCATCATAAGTAGGAGGCATGCTATCATCATTATAAATTTGCATATCAAAACTTGGGAGACTAAAAATATCATCTTTATTAAACATAGCATCCCCAAGCTTGGGACAAACATTAATTGCAGCAAATATATTCTCAAAAACATCATCTTCATCAAACATAGCATCCCCAAGCTTTGGATTTTCATATCATAAGCATAATCACTCTCATCATTAATAGTATGGATAGCACCAATAGTATAGCAATTATCATCATCACAATGAGTAATAAGAGCAACATCATTTGGGAGGGATACCTTTTTATCTTTGTTTCTTTGTTTTTTCTTTTTCTTCTTCACATCATGTGTGGGTTTAACCCTCTTTTTTTAGCTCCTTATTGATGAGATTGGTTGGATAGAAGGCTCCTCCTCGTTACCTGATTCATCATAAGAAATAATAGGAGGATATTGGGAAGCCTCTTCCCTTTCATTACTATTCTCTTCATCTTCTATTTGTTTTCTTTTCTTTATATAGTTGGCAATATAAGGATTTTCAATGCAATTCACCGCACAATACATATAAATTTCTTCTAGATCAATATCGAGGAATTTCTCGAGGTTATATTCTGGAATAAACTTAGTTTGACGTTTCAATTCTTCATAACGCAAAAGCAGACTAAGTTCATTATGATGTGCAAGGGAAATCAAGTCATCACAATTTTTGGACACGATTCGATCATGAAACAATTTGCATTTGATATTTAAATGACCATGTTCATTGCAAAATTCACAAGTATGGCTAAGATATTTTAAATTTTCAGCACTAACATTTAGCCTCTCTTGCAACCATTTAGTTTCTAAGTACTTGTGCTTTACAAAATCTATCTTCTCTTTTTGGTATGTATTTGCAAACTTTATGCACTCCACAAAAATCGACATGCTTATAAGAAATATTTTCATCATGACTAGTGCAATCATCATTAGTACCATGGATATTCAAGGAGTTCATACTAACAACATTGCAATCATGCTCATCATTCAAAGATTTAGTGCCAAACATTTTAATGCATTCTTCTTCTAACACTTTGGCACAATTTTCCTTTCCATCATACTCACGAAAGATATTAAAAAGATGAAGCGTATGAGGCAAACTCAATTACATTTTTTGTAGTTTTCTTTTATAGACTAAACTAGTGATAAAACAAGAAACTAAAAGATTCGATTGCAAGATCTAAAGAGCTTGATGTCTACTACGCAACCTTCTTCTTGTAGACGTTGTTGGGCCTCCAAGTGCAGAGGTTTGTAGGACAGTAGCAAATTTCCTTCAAGTGGATGACCTAAGGTTTATCAATCCGTGGGTGGCCTAGGATGAAGATGGTCGCTCTCAAACAACCCTGCAACCAAATAACAAAGAGTCTCTTGTTTCCCCAACACACCCAATACAATGGTAAATTGTATAGGTGCACTAGTTCGGCAAACAGATGATGATACAAGTGCAATATGGATGGTAGATATAGGTTTTTGTAATCTGAAAATATAAAAACAGCAAGGTAACTAATGATAAACGTGAGCATAAACGGTATTGCAATGCGTTGAAACAAGGCCTAGGGTTCAACTTTCACTAGTGCAAGTTCTCTCAACAATAATAACATAATTGGATCAAATAACTATCCCTCAACATGCAACAAAGAGTCACTACAAAGTCACTAATAGCGGAGAACAAATGAAGTGATTATGGTAGGGTACGAAACCACCTCAAAGTTATCCTTTCTGATCAATCTATTCAAGAGTCCGTAGTAAAATATCATGAAGCTATTCTTTCCGTTCGATCTATCATAGAGTTCGTACTAGAATAACACCTTAAGACACAAATCAA
This sequence comes from Aegilops longissima, assembly GCA_021605205.1. NCBI lineage: Eukaryota > Viridiplantae > Streptophyta > Magnoliopsida > Poales > Poaceae > Aegilops > Aegilops longissima. Next base: position 75,893 of record JAHIAM010001956.1, on the reverse strand, counting down.
CCAAAACCCTAATGTCACCTAGATACTCCAATGTCACCTCAAGTAGCCGTGGGTATGATTATAAGATATGCATCACACAATCTCATATTCATCTATTCAACCAACACAAAGAACTTCAAAGAGTGCCCCAAAGTTTCTCTTTGGAGAGTCAAGACGAAAATGTGTTCCAACTCCTATGCATAACTTCACGAGCGGAACCCGCAAGTTGATCACCAAAACATACATCAAGTGATTCACATGATATCCCATTGTCACCACAGATAAGCACATGCAAGACATACATCAGGTGTCCTCAAATCCTTAAAGACTCAATCTGATAAGATAACTTCAAAGGGAAAACTCGATCCATTACAAGAGAGTAGAGGGGGAGAAACATCATAAGATCCAACTATAATAGCAAAGCTCGCGATACATCAAGATCGTATCACCTCAAGAACACGAGAGAGAGAGAGAGAGAGAGAGAGAGAGAGAGAGAGAGAGAGAGATCAAACACATAGCTACTGGTACATACCCTCAGCCCCGAGGGTGAACTACTCCTACTCGTCATGGAGAGCGCGGGATGATGAAGATGGCCACGGTGAGGTTCCCCCTCGGCGGGAGTCTTGGAACAGGTCCCGATTGGTTTTGGTGGCTCTGAGAGGCTTGCGGCGGCGGAACTCCCGATCTATTCTGCTCCCGATGGTTTTAGGGTATATGGATATATATAGGCGAAAGAAGTCGGTCAGGTGATCCATGAGGGCCCCACGAGGGTGGAGGGCGCGCCTGGGGGGAGGGTAGGCGCGCCCCCCTGCCTCGTGCTCTGAAGGAAATATGCCCTAGAGGCAATAATAAAGTTATTATTTATTTCCTTATATCATGATAAATGTTTATTATTCATGCTAGAATTGTATTAACCGGAAACATAATACATGTGTGAATACATAGACAAACAGATAGTCACTAGTATGCCTCTACAAGACTAGCTCATTAATCGAAGATGGTTATGTTTCCTAACCATAGACATGTGTTGTCATTTGATTAATGGGATCACATCATTAGGAGAATGATGTGATTGACATGACCCATTCCGTTAGCTTAGCACTTGATCGTTTAGTATGTTGCTAATGCTTTCTTCATGACCTATACATGTTCCTGTAACTTTGAGATTATGCAACTCCGTTTACGGAGGAACACTTTAGGTACTACCAAACGTCACAACGTAATGGGTGATTATAAAGGAGTACTACAGGTGTCTCCAAAGGTACTTGTTGGGTTGGCGTATTTCGAGATTAGGTTTTGTCACTCCGATTGTCGGAGAGGTATCTCTAGGCCTTCTCGGTAATACACATCACTTAAGCCTTGCAAGCATTACAACTAATGAGTTAGTTGTAAGATGATGTATTACTGAACGAGTAAAGAGACTTACCGTAACGAGATTGAACTAGGTATTGGATACCGACGATCGAATCTCGGGTAAGTAACATACCGATGACAAAGGAACAACGTATGTCGTTATGCGGTTTGACCGATAAAGATCTTCGTAGAATATGTAGGAACCAATATGGGCATCCAGGTTCCGCTATTGGTTATTGACCGAGAATGGTTCTAGGTCATGTCTACATAGTTCTCGAACCCGTAGGGTCCGCACGCTTAACGTTTCGATGACAGTTCATTATGAGTTTATAAGTATTGATGCACGAAGGTTGTTGAGTCCCGGATGTGATCACGGACATGACGAGGAGTCTCGAAATGGTCGAGACATAAAGATTGATATATTGAAGCCTACATTTGGACATCGGAAGTGTTCCGAGTGAAATCGAAATTTATCGAGTACCGGAGGTTACGGAACCCCGGGAGGTCTATGGGCCTTAATGGGCCATAAGAGAGAAGAGGAAGGGCGGCCAGGTGGGCTGCGCCCCCTCCCCTCTAGTCCGAATAGGACAAGGAGAGGGGCGGCGCCTTCCCTCTTCCCTCCTCCAATCCTAATCCAACTAGGAGGGGGAGTCCTACTCCGGTGGGAGTAGGACTCCTCGGCAGCGCCTCCCAAGGCTGGCCGCACCCCTTGGCTCCTTTATATCTGAGGGCAGGGGCACCCATGACACACAAGTTGATCTACGGATCGTTCCTTAGCCGTGTCGGTGCCCCCTCCACCATATTCCACTTGGTCATATCGTCGCGAGCTTAGGCGAAGCCTGCACGGAGAAGTCATATCGTCGCGGAGCTTAGGCGAAGCCCTCGTCGGTGGAGCATCATCATCGTCCTGCACGCCGTCGTCTTGTGGAACTCATCCCGACACTTTGCTGGATCGAGTCCGGGATCGTCATCGAGCTGAGCGTGTGCGAGAACTTCGGAGGTGCCGTGACGTTCGGTGCTTGGATCGGTCGGATCGTGAAGGCGTCGACTACATCAACAGCGTTGTTATAACGCTTCGCTTTCGGTCTCACGAGTGCGTGGGCGGACACTCTCCCTCTCGTTGCTATGCCATCACCATGGTCTTGCGTGATCGTAGGAAATTTTTGAAATTACTCGTTCCCCAACGATGGCATCCGATCCTGGTTTTATCGTTGATGTCATATGCACGAGTAGAACACAAGTGAGTTGTGGGCGATACAAGTCATACTACCTACCAGCATGTCATACTTTGGTTCAGCGGTATTGTGAGATGAAGCGGCCCGGACCGACATTACGCGTACGCTTACGCGAGACTGGTTTCACCGCTCCGAGCACTCGTTGCTTAAAGGTGACCGGCGGTGTCTGTCTCTCTCACTTTAGTTGAATCGAGTGTGGCTACGCCCGGTCCTTGAGAAGGTTAAAACGGAGTCTATTTGACGAAATATCGTTGTGGTTTTGATGCGTAGGTAAGAACGGTTCTTGCTCAGCCCGTAGCAGCCACGTAAAACTTGCAACAACAAAGTAGAGGACGTCTAACTTGTTTTTGCAGGGCATGTTGTGATGTGATATGGTCAAGGCGTGATGCTATATTTTATTGTATGAGATGATCATGTTTTGTAACGAGTTATCGACAATGGCGAGAGCCATATGGTTGTCGCTTTATTGTATGAAATGCAAGCGCCATGTAATTGCTTTACTTTATCACTAAGGAGTAGCGATAGTCGTAGAAGCAATAGTTGGCGAGACGACAACGATGCTACGATGGAGATCAAGGTGTCGCGCGGTGGCGATGGTGATCATGGCGGTGCTTGGCGATGGAATCACAAGCACAAGATGATGATGACCATATCATATCACTTATATTGATTGCATGTGATGTTTATCCTTTATGCATCTTATCTTGCTTTGATTGACGGTAGCATTATAAGATGATCTCTCACTAAAATTATCAAGAAGTGTTCTCCACAGTATGCACCGTTGCCAAAGTTTGTAGTACCCGGACACCACGTGATGATCGGGTGTGATAAGTTCTCGTCCATCTACAACGGTGCAAAACAGTTGCACACGCGAATACTCGAGTTAAACTTGACGAGCCTAGCATATAACAGATATGGCCTCGGAACACGGAGACCGAAAGGTCGAACGTGAATCATATAGTAGATATGATCAACATAGTGATGTTCACCATTGAAACTACTCCGTCTCACGTGATGATCGGACATGGTTTAGTTGATTTGGATCACGTGATCACTTAGATGACTAGAGAGATGTCTGTCTAAGTGGGAGTTTTTTAATATGATTAATTGAACTTAAATTTATCATGAACTTAGTCCTGGTAGTATTTTGCAAATTATGTTGTAGATCAATAGCTCGCGTTGTTGTTTCCCTATGCTTTTATATGTTTGTTCCTAGAGAAAAATTATGTTGAAAAATGTTAGTAGCAATGATGCGTATTATATCCGTGATCTGAGGTTTATCCTCATTGCTGCACAGAAGAATTATGTCCTTAATGCACCGCTAGGTGACAGACCTATTGCAGGAGCAAATGCAGACGTTATGAACGTTTGGCTGGCTCAATATGATGACTAATTGATAGTTTAGTGCACCATACTTAACGGCTTAGAATCGGGACTTCAAAGATGTTTTGAACGTCATGGACCATATGAGATGTTCCAGGAGTTGAAGTTAATATTTCAAGCAAATACCCGAGTTGAGAGATATGAAGTCTTCAACAAGTTCTATAGCTAAAAGATGGAGGAGAATCGCTCAACTAGTGAGCATGTGCTCAGATTATGCAGGTACTTCAATCGCTTGAATCAAGTGGAAGTTAATCTTCCAGATAAGATAGTGATTGAAAGAATTCTCTAGTCACCATCACTAAGTTACTAGAACTTCGTGATGAACTATAGTATGCAAGGGATGACGAAAATAATTCCCAAGCTCTTCGCGATGCTAAAATCGGCGAAGGTAGAAATCAAGAAAAACATCAAGTGTTGATGGTTGACAATACCACTAGTCTCAAGGAAAAGGGCAAAGGAAGAAGGGAACTTCAAGAAGAGCGGCAAGCAAGTTGCTGCTCGAGTGAAGAAGCCCAAGTCTGGACCTAAGCACGAGACTAAGTGCTTTTGCTGCATTGGAACTGGTCCTTTGAGCGGAACTACCCCAAGTATTTGGCGGATAAGAAGGATGGCAAAGTGAACAAAGGTATATTTGATATACATATTATTGATGTGTATTTTACTAGTGTTCGTAGCAACCCTCGGTATTTGATACTGGTTCGGTTGCTAAGAGTAGTAACTTCAAACAGGAGTTGCGAATGAACAGAAACTAGTTGAAGGGAAGTGACGATGAGTGTTGGAAGTAGTTCCAGATTGATATGATCATCATCGCACACTCCTATACTTTCGGGATTAGTGTTAAACCTAAATAAATGTTATTTGGTGTTTGCGTTGAGCATGAATATGATTTGATCATGTTTATTGTAAAACGGTTATTCATTTAAAGTCAAAGAATAATTGTTGTTCTGCTTACATGAATAAAACCTTCAATGGTCATACACCCAATGAAAATAGTTTTCAAAGCGGTTATTCATTTAAAGTCAAAGAATAATTGTTGTTCTGTTTAAATGAATAAAACCTTCGATGGTCATACACCCAATGAAAATAGTTTATTGGATCTCGATCGTAGTGATCGCATATTCATAATATTGATGCCAAAAGATGCAAAGTTAATAATGATAGTGCAACTTATTTGTGGCACTTTGCCGTTTGGAGTCATATCGGTATAAAGCGCATGAAGAAACTCCATAAGGATGGATTTTGGAATCACTTGGTTATGAATCATTTGATGCTTACGAACCGTGCCTTTTGGGCAAGATGACTAAAACTCCGTTCTCCGGAACAATGGAACAAGCTCTTGACTTGTTGGAAATAACACATATATACCGATGTATGCAATCCAATGAGTGTTGATGCTCGTGGCAAGTATCGTTATTTTTGACCTTCACAAGATGATTTGAGTAGATATGGGTATATCTACTTGATGAAACATAAGTCTGAAATAGTTGAAAGGTTCAAAGAATTTCAGAGTGAAGTGGAAAATCATCGCAACAAGAAAATAAAGTTTCTGCGATCTGATCGTGGAGATGAATATTTGAGTTCTGAGTTTGGTCTTCAATGAAAACAATGTGGAATAGTTTCACAGCTCACGCCACCGGAACACCACAACGTTATGGTGTGTCGAGCGTCGTAACCGTACTTTATTTTGATATGGTGCGATCTATGATGTATCTTACCGATTTACCACTATCGTTTTGGGGTTATGCATTAGAGACAACTGCATTCACGTTTAATAGGGCACCATCTAAATCCGTTGAGGCGACACCGTATGAACTATGGTTTAACGATAAACCTAAGCTGTCGTTTCTTAAAGTTTGGAGTTGTGATGCTTATGTGAAAAAGTTTTTACGATAAGCTCGAACCCAAATCGAGAAGTCGTCTTCATAGAATACCCAAAGGTAACTATTGGGTACACCTTCTATCACAGATCCGAAAGCAAGATATTTGTTGCTAAGATGGATCCTTTCTAGAGAAGAAGTTTCTCTCGAAAGAAGTGAGTGGGAGGAAAGTAGAATTTGATGAGGTAATTGTACCTTCTCCCTTATTGGAAAGTAGTTCATCACGGGAATCAGTTCCATGATTCCTACACCAATTAGTGAGGAAGTTAATGATGATGATCATGAAACTTCAGATCAAGTTGCTACCAAACCTCGTGGGTCTTCGGAGTAAGATCCGCACTGAGTGGTACGGTAATCCTATTCTAGAAGTCATGTTACTAGACCATGATGAACCTACGAACTATGAGGAAGCGATGATGAGCCCAGATTCAGCGAAATGGTTTGAGACCATGAAATCTGAGATGGGATCCATGTATGAGAACAAAGTGTGGACTTTGATGGAGTTGCCGATGATCGGCAAGCCATATTATATAAATGGATCTTCAAGAGGAAGACAAATGCTGATAGTAGTATTACTATCTACAAAGCTCGACTTGTCACAAAAGGTTTTCGACAAGTTCAAGGTGTTGACTACAATGAGATTTTCTCAAGCAGTAGCGATGCTTAAGTCTGTCCGAATCATGTTAGCAATTGCCACATTTTATGAAATCGGCAAATGGATGTCAAAACTACATTCTTTAATGGATTTATTAAAGAAGAGTTGTATATGATGCAACCGAAGGTTTTGTCAATCCTAAAGGAGCTAACAAAATGTGCAAGCTCCAGCGATCCATCTATGGACTGGTGCAAGCATCTCGGAGTTGGAATAAGCGCTTTGATAGTGTGATCAAAGCATATGGTTTTATACTGACTTTTGGAGAAGCTTTGTATTTACAAGAAAGTGAGTGGGAGCACTACTGACATTTCGATAAGTATATGTGAATGACATATTGTTGATCGGAAATAATGTAGAATTATTCTGCAAAGCATAAAGGAGTATTTGAAAGGAGTTTTTCAAAAAGGGACCTCGGTGAAACTGCTTACATATTGAGCATCAAGATCTATAGAGATAGATCAAGACGCTTGATAAGTTTTTCAATGAATACATACCTTGACAAGATTTTGAAGTAGTTCAAAATGGAACAGTCAAAGAAAGAGTTCTTGCCTGTGTTACAAGGTGTGAGATTGAGTAAGACTCAAAACCCGACCACGGCGGAAGATAGAAAAGAATGAAAGTCATTCCTATGCATCAGCCATAGGTTCTATAAAGTATGTCATGTTGTGTACTGGATCTATTGCATACCCTACCACTAAGCTTGGCAAGGGAGTGCAATAGTGATCTAGGAGTAGATCAATGGACAGCGGTCAAAATTATCCTTAGTAGAATAAGGATATGTTTCTCGATTATGGAAGTGAAAAAAAAAAGGTTCATCATAAAGGGTTACGTCGATGCAAGTTTTAAACACTAATCTAGATGACTCTGAGTCTCCATCTGGATACATATTGAAAGTGGGAGCAATTAGCTAGAGTAGCTCCGTGCAGAGCATTATAGACATAGAAATTTGCAAAATACTTACGGCTCTGAATGTGACAGACCCGTTGACTAAAATTATCTCACAAGCAAAACATGATCACACCTTAGTACTCTTTGGGTGTTAATCACATAGCGATGTGAACTAGATTACTGACTCTAGTAAACCCTTTGGGTGTTGGTCACATGTCGATGTGAACTATGGGTGTTAACCACATATAGATGTGAACTATTGATGTTAAATCACATGGCGATGTGAACTAGATTATTGACTCTAGTGCAAGTGGGAGATGAAGGAAATATGCCCTAGAGGCAATAATAAAGTTATTATTTATTTCCTTATATCATGATAAATGTTTATTATTCATGCTAGAATTGTATTAACCGGAAACATAATACATGTGTGAATACATAGACAAACAGATAGTCACTAGTATGCCTCTACAAGACTAGCTCATTAATCGAAGATGGTTATGTTTCCTAACCATAGACATGTGTTGTCATTTGATTAATGGGATCACATCATTAGGAGAATGATGTGATTGACATGACCCATTCCGTTAGCTTAGCACTTGATCGTTTAGTATGTTGCTAATGCTTTCTTCATGACCTATACATGTTCCTGTAACTATGAGATTATGCAACTCCGTTTACGGAGGAACACTTTGGGTACTACCAAGCGTCACAACGTAATCGGGTGATTATAAAGGAGTACTACAGGTGTCTCCAAAGGTACTTGTTGGGTTGGCGTATTTGAGATTAGGTTTTGTCACTCCGATTGTCGGAGAGGTATCTCTAGGCCTTCTCGGTAATACACATCACTTAAGCCTTGCAAGCATTACAACTAATGAGTTAGTTGTAAGATGATGTATTACTGAACGAGTAAAGAGACTTACGATAACGAGATTGAACTAGGTATTGGATACCGACGATCGAATCTCGGGTAAGTAACATACCGATGACAAAGGAACAACGATGTCGTTATGCGGTTTGACCGATAAAGATCTTCGTAGAATATGTAGGAACCAATATGGGCATCCAGGTTCCGCTATTGGTTATTGACCGAGAATGGTTCTAGGTCATGTCTACATAGTTCTCGAACCCGTAGGGTCCGCACGCTTAACGTTTCGATGACAGTTCATTATGAGTTTATAAGTATTGATGCACGAAGGTTGTTGAGTCCGGATGTGATCACGGACATGACGAGGAGTCTCGAAATGGTCGAGACATAAAGATTGATATATTGGAAGCCTACATTTGGACATCGGAAGTGTTCCGAGTGAAATCGGAATTTATCGAGTACAAGGGAGGTTACGGAACCCCGGGAGGTCTATGGGCCTTAATGGGCCATAAGAGAGAAGAGGAAGGGCCGGCCGGGTGGGCTGCGCGCCCCTTCCCCTCTAGTCTGAATAGGACAGGAGAGGGGCGCGCCTTCCCTCTTCCCTCCTCCAATCCTAATCCAACTAGGAGAGGGGGAGTCCTACTCCGGTGGGAGTAGGACTCCTCGGCGCGCCTCCCAAGGCTGGCCGCACCCCCTTGGCTCCTTTATATCTGAGGCAGGGGCACCCCATGACACACAAGTTGATCTACGGATCGTTCCTTAGCCGTGTCGGTGCCCCTCCACCATATTCCACTTGGTCATATCGTCATGCGGAGCTTAGGCGAAGCCTGCGCGGAGAAGTCATATCGTCGCGGAGCTTAGGCGAAGCCCTGCGTCGGTGGAGCATCATCATCGTCCTGCCACGTCGTCTTGTGGAACTCATCCCGACACTTTCTTTGGATCGAGTCCGGGATCGTCATCGAGCTGAGCGTGTGCGTAACTCGGAGGTGCCGTCGTTCGGTGCTTGGATCGGTCGGATCGTGAAGGCGTCACGACTACATCAACCGCGTTGTTATAACGCTTCGCTTTCGGTCTCACGAGTGCGTGGGCGGACACTCTCCCTCTCGTTGCTATGCCATCACCATGGTCTTGCGTGATCGTAGGAAATTTTTTGAAATTACTACGTTCCCCAACATGCTCTCCTCATTGGTTCCCTGACGTGTAGTCCAAGTCTCCTGAATTTCTTCCGTTCCAAAAATAACTCTCCCGAAGGTTTCATTCCGTTTGGACTTCGTTTGATATTCCTTTCTGAGAAACACTGAAACAAGGGAAAAAAGCGAAGCGGCATCGGGCTCTGGGTTAATAGGTTAGTCCCAAAAATAATATAAAAGTGTTTAATAAAGCCCAGAAACATCCAAAACAGATAATATAATAGCATGAATACTTCATAAATTATAGATACGTTGGAGACGTATCATCCTGCTGCTAGCTTGCTCCTTCACTCGCTCAAAGCCTCCACAGAGAGAAAGAATGGCGTTGGCCTACAGACGCGGACCAGACTGTAGATGGGGAGTTCCAAGGAAGAAGATAGAGCTTACATATTGGTCCCACATGTCATAACAGTCAATATAACGGTCAATCTAGCAGAGTTGACTACGCTGCCACGTCATCACTTACGAGTGGGCCCAGCCTTTCATAAACTGGTTTAAACTGGCCGAATCGGGCACTTTCCAGACATGGTAGTTTTTAGTCAAAGATTAGTCGAAAAATGGTAGTTTTCGGCACAAATTTGTAAAGTGGTAGTTTGTAGGCACGATTAGACAAATTGTGGTAGTTTTTTTGTTAAATACTCAATTTGAATAGATGAAAGAGTTTCTGGGATAAAAGTAACCTTAGCTTTTGTCAATGACACCAAATTGGCAATATACTGCATTCTCTTATTGTCTAGTGTCCTACCTTCCTCTCCGCAGTTCCAACAAATTAGATTCATATCATTGTTGGCTCCTTGACCGATGCTAGTGCCAACTATGATGAGATCTCTATGTTGTCTAGTATCCACACCAGGTTCAGTGCGAGGGTCAAAAGGAGATTTACTAGCATTCCTTGGAGTGGTGGAGGCGAGCACTACATCTCCAGTGCTACCACGTATGTCCCAGCAGCAAGTTCTCCATCCTAGATGATGTGACCGAGTAAACCGTACCCAACTTAGATTCACCTGCAACCTGTCATAACCTTCGATTGGACTAGCTGGATCCAGAGAGGAATAGGAGGAAGCCTTGGTGTTAGGTCCTAGTCAATCTAAGAACTATGGATCAAATTATTTGTGGAAGAATTGCAAAGGAAGGGACCCCGATCGGGATTTGTATTAGCTATCAGCACAACCGTATATATTTGGGGCTATGCCATTAGGTGAAATAGGGTATTCACGATACCCAGCTCGGCCACAACCCGACCTTAATATAGGTGTACTAGTTTACCTGCGAGTACTGTAATGTCTTGAAGAACACTAACACTGACAAACAGTAAAGTAGATCAGACGCTGGACGACGAGAGTAATTCGAGGAGTCCTTTGGGCCATCGGATGAGTGAAGCAGTACATGTCGAATGAGCTACAACTAACTGAAGAAATATCTTCAGTTATCTCAATACCTGACATTGCCTCCTCCTGAAGAATCCCAGTGTCGTCACAACATCTTGTTTGATGATCACCACGCTTTAGTAGTCTGCTTGAAGAAGTGAGGAAACGTATGCTTCATGAACTCTGCATCTTCCCAAGTAGCGTCATCTAGAGCTAAGTTTTCCCATTGAATCAGCCACTGAACTACTGGCATATTCTTTCTAGTAACTTGCTGACTTCCAAGACCATTGCTAGTTCAATTTTGATTGTGCCATCTTCATTGACCATAGGAAGATCTGGACTAGGAATAGACTTGCGACCTAGATGCTTCTTTAGTTGACTTACATGAAAGATGGGATGCATTTCGTCATGTGATGGAAAATGGAGTTTATAAGCATTGTTGCCAATTTTTAGAATAACCAGAAATGGTCCATAGTACTTATTTTGATGCTTGAGAGCACCCCCGAAATCCAAAAGCAGCCAATCTATAAGCGGCCACTTTGAGATACACCAAATCTCCAATTTGAGGGCCTCTCCACTCTTTTCAAGTCTTATTCATTATGTTATGAGCCTACAGAAGGTTTTATTTTAGTTGTTCTAGCATACTATGTTTGGTTGTTAAGAAGTCTTGAGCTTCAATATTATCTGCTCCAGGGATAGCCAATTCAACAATCAATGGTGGAGGAAAATCATATAGGGCTTGGAATGGTGAGGGCTCTATATTTTACCCATTTTTAGAGCCATTTGTTGCATGTTTTCTTCATATATCATGTCCCATTGAACCAAATAGTTTCCATTATGCATGATTACCGGTATTTATACTTTTCATTGGCATTGCACATTTAGTATTTGACTCAGTTTTTATTAGTTTTCTTTGTTATCTTGTGTCTATAGGTGTTTTGGAGCAACTTAGGACCAAGCACGATGAAAGAACCAAGGAGGGGTTCAATACGGAGACACCCGGGGGGCAGACTTAGCCATTTCGGAGGTCGGAAAAGGACATTTTTCAAATTGCTTCAAATCAATATCTAAGACTAGAAATAGATCGGCATCGTTCATACGAACCCAACGAGCCCAAGAACGCCAAATTCCGAATTCGTATGAAGAAATAGTGGCCGTTTTACTGGAGGAGTCCACACGAGACGACGGCCTTTCGAACGACCGCGAGCGGTCATTTCGGCGGTTGTTTGACACACACACAGCTCCGAAAGTTGCCCATTCAGACGGGATTCTTCACCAATTTCATCTCCGTTTGATCCCACGGGATTCTTGGCTCGTAAGAAGAGATTGGGAGAGGATTTGGCTCATTGTGAGCCCTTGGTTGAAGCCCATCAAGAGATGAGGCTAGGGAGGCTCTCCATATAAGTCACCCTCAACCCTAGCCACCATCGTCATTCATCTCATTCATCCACATCCCATCTCCATTTCTGCTCCACCACCAGGAGAAGGAGGGACAAAACCAAGGGAAGAAGGAGGAGGCTCTACCACCACGACCACCGACCTTCGGGCCGGTGCCCTCGCGCCGGCGCCGTCGCTAGCACCACCCCCATCTCCATTACCAGCGACTGCACCATCTTCATCACCACCACCACCGCGCCACCGTCTCCATCAACATCACCATGCCTTCTCCCTTCACCGGCTTGATGTCGGCTTGTAACTTGTCCCTAACCTTCATGCATATCTTTGAGCAATTGTACTAGTTCTTGAGGATATGGTTGAACCCTGTATGATTCTTGGTATGATCCAATATTACCTGTTCGTGATTCAAGTTAGTATTCTCATGAGTGTTGAGAGGGGGCCTTGCTTGCACTATTGTCATGATTGACCGTAGAGGACTGTCGTTGTGAAGGGTTGGGGTGTTGGGGTAATTCGAGGTGACAGTAAAAGCCTTTGATTCCTCCCCCTCGCAATTGATAGGGGATTATGGATAACCCTTAGAGAGGACGCGTCCATGGGTAACCCTTAATTGTCATGAGTTGTAACCCTATGGGGGAGACTATGATGGTGGCGTGCGTGGCACGAAGTCTACTTCGAGTAGAACATGTTCTGTACCCGGCTCCGCCCACTTATGCATTTGACCAGTTACTAGAGGCTACATAGTTTGTATGCAGTAGTGATTCTAGAACCCTCGAGAACGCTTTATTATGCAAGCACCTTCACCACTAACTTAGCATCTTTTATTTCCTGGTTTTACCTTCTTGTTAGTAGTTTAGTTGATTACCCATTTTATTCCAGTTTGTCAAGAAAATTATAGAGTAGACTATTTTCAAACTCTGGTTTGGGTGCATACGTGGCCGCGTGAAAGTGACCACGTAGTTGCGGGGTTTGTGGTGCCTTCCTATAAGCTCCTTGTGGGTTTGACACTCTACTTATCACAATGAAAGTGCTACAACAGCCCTGTGCACTTGCAGGTCATCAAGCATTTTCTGTCGCTGTTGTCGGGGAGCATAGCGCTTGTTCATTACTTACCCGCACGCACTTAGTTTATTTTGTTTTTTGCTATTTATCTTACTGTTTTTAAGCCAAAAATACAAAAAATGCCTTTCTTTGAGATGTCAAGAATGAAGGCTGCTGCAATGGAACGAGGCCATGGAATAGGAAGGGTATTTGAACAATGCCGGCACTCCAAGAAATGTATTGAAATGGTTGAGAAATTTATGGTGTTGGATATTATAGCTGATTAAATCCCTAAGGGTTGCATACAGTGCAACTCCCTTCATCATATGAGTTTTTTCTGGGAAGATCACCCACATCCGGTTGTGAGATCATACAACTGTGATGACTACCCTTATGACAATGTTGAAGTCATTGAGGAGATGATTTTGTTGCTTAGATCTTATGACTTTTTAAAGTGGATTGACAGGTTTCCCGAAGATTATGCTTCAGTGACTAAGCATGAAAACTTGGTGGGAGAAGTTTATAACTTTTGTCTAGATAATAATTTTGATGAAAATCCTTTGGTTATAAACTATGAGAAGCGAATGGCCGCCATCGCCCAAGTCAATATTTCGCAGGAACATAACCTTATGCAGGAAAATGAAGAAAATATCATCAAGCCACAAGAAGAAGAAAATATGAAAAACAATGAACCGAAGGAACACGGAGATGAAGGAAGGAACAACTGTTGTCCCGAAACTCCCACCAATGGTAATTCTTTTGATATAATTAATGTGTAGCTTTATGAAATGAATGAAGGTTATGACTCACCTACAGCTCCTCATCCTCTCAATTATGATATTGTTGTGAAGTTGCAACCACTAACGTCTCATGCATCTCCACTTGTTTTGGTGCATCGCTACTTGCCCGAGAGCGAGTATGGATTTACATATATGATACCGATGCACCGTAAGCGAGTGCGCCTCCGACCGAGCTCTGCTATGAGGTGCTCCCAACCCCAGTCGGAGGTAGGCATCCAACTTGGGGTTGATATCCCTTGGGATCCGAGTGGATGACCTTATGGAGCACCAAAGCCTAGCTATATGGCTTTAAAGAAAGCACTGCCTGGGAGGTAACCCGGAATTCAGTAGGAGTCTTTCTTAGCTTTGTGTCTTGAGTCTAGTTGCATTCATGCTGCATTAGCACTTTTATTTTTTTGAGTAGTTGTTATTTGAGTTGGTTTCATTGGTTAAATTTATAGCATGTCGCTAGCCTATTTTTGTTGCATACATCCTCCTATTTTATATGCAATATTGCTATGTGGCTAATGTGAGGAGGGAGCACAAAAAGTTTTGTGCAGTTCTGCAGCTTCAGGAGAAAAGATGGCGTTTCATACGACCGTCCTGGTCGTTTGGGCGCCCGTATGAGCTCGTGGCCTCAAGAAAGAAAAACACCAGAGCAAAAGACGGCCTACAGTACGAGCGATTGTTTCACCTGGCGACCACAAAGGAGCACCTCCACAGAGCAGAAGACGGCGTACCGAACGGGCGCTCGCACCCGTTCATGCGCTCATACGCCAGGTCCACCCCGAGAAGCAGAACTCCAGATTCAAAGACGGTGTTCCAAACGAGCGCTTCTGCTTGTACAAGTGCCCGTATGAGAGGATGGCACAGTGCATCGTCTACCAGAACGCACGACGGTGTTCAATACAACTGCAATTGGTCGTTTGTGCGTCCGTATGAGGGCAAAAACACCTCTATATTTTCATTCCCGACGTCTAAGGTCGACGAGGTATTTTCTAACCAACTATTTGCTTTTTAATTAGTGTTAATTACCTCTAAAACACAGTAGCCAATGATTCTCTTTAGCAACTATGTTTTTTATTTCTCTTTACCGTTTGGGTATACGAACTCCGTCCGTATACCAAGTCGATGTTTTTATTTGTGTGTTATTTTCACAAGGGCTTGAGCCTTATGCGGTGACATGTACGGTATGGTGCCAACCGTATAAATGACCCACACAAGCCGCTTGGTGCTTCATCATGATGAACTCCAAGAACAAGTGCCCGATAAAGTTTTCCATTACAAACCTCTCTCAAATAAAAGTTCCTTAGTATCGAGCTTCTCACCTTAAGTGAGGATCTCCCTTTTTAATTAGGCACCTAGGAGTTGCATGTTTGTGTTTCTATATGATGTCACCCGCACTTCATCCCAATATAGGAGAGGATCCACTCCTAGACTTAGTTCATCATCTTAAGCGAGGTGCTTAGGTAGATGAACCGATCTTGTTGAGGCAAATATTTTTATCACTTGTATTGCTAATCCTCTGTGCTATAAAAAAACCCACAAAAGCACAAAAATATTTTTGCTTTATTTTAGTTCTTCTCTAGCAGGTTCTATCAGAGGGCAGTCGCTAGACCACAACAAGGAAATCCACTGAGGCAAGGTCCATGTCTATTAGTGAAGGAAATATGCCCTAGAGGCAATAATAAAGTTATTATTTATTTTCTCATATCATGATAAATGTTTATTATTCATGCTAGAATTGTATTAACCGGAAACATACTACATGTGTGAATACATAGACAAACATATAGTCACTAGTATGCCTCTACTTGACTAGCTCATTAATCAAAGATGGTTATGTTTCCTAACCATAGACATGTGTTGTTATTTGATTAATGGGATCACATCATTAGGAGAATGATGTGATTGACATGACCCATTTCGTTAGCCTAGCACTTGATCGTTTAGTATATTGCTATTGCTTTCTTCATGACTTATACATGTTCCTGTAACTATGAGATTATGCAACTCCGTTTACGGAGGAACACTTTGGGTGCTACCAAGCGTCACAACGTAATCGGGTGATTATAAAGGAGTACTACAGGTGTCTCCAAAGGTACATGTTGGGTTGGCGTATTTCGAGATTAGGTTTTGTCACTCCGATTGTCGGAGAGGTATCTCTAGGCCTTCTCGGTAATACACATCACATAAGCCTTGCAAGCATTGCAACTAATAAGTTAGTTGTGAGATGATGTATTACGGAACGAGTAAAGAGACTTGCCGGTAACGAGATTGAACTAGGTATTGGATACCGACGATCGAATCTCGGGCAAGTAACATACCGATGAAAAAGGGAACAACGTATGTCGTTATGCGGTTTGACCGATAAAGATCTTCGTAGAATATGTAGGAACCAATATGGGCATCCAGGTTCCGCTATTGGTTATTGACCGAGAATAGTTCTAGCTCATGTCTACATAGTTCTCGAACCTGTAGGGTCCGCACGCTTAACGTTACGATGACAGTTTATTATGAGTTTATAAGTTTTGATGTACCGAAGTTTGTTCGGAGTCCCGGATGTGATCACGGACATGACGAGGAGTCTCGAAATGGTCGAGACATAAAGATTGATATATTGGAAGCCTATATTTGGATATCGGAATGGTCCCGGATGAAATCGAGTTCTACGGAACACCGGGGTTACGGAACCCTCCGGGGATATTGGGCCTTAGTGGGCCATGAGGGAGAAGAGGAGGGCGGCCGGGGCAGGCGCGCCCCCCCCCTAGTCCGAATAGGACAAGGAGGCGCCCCCTCCTCTTCCCTCCCCTTCCTTCTCCAACAAGGCAAGAGGGGGGAGTCCTACTCCCGGTGGGAGTAGGACTCCTCCAGGCGCACCCTATGAGGGCCGGCCGCACCTCCCCCTCCCTCCTTTATATACGGGGGCAGGGGGGCACCCCAGAACACACAAGTTGATCTACGTGATCGTTCCTTAGCCGTGTGCGGTGCCCCCCTCCACCATATCCCACCTCGGTCATATCGTCGCGGAGTTTAGGCGAAGCCCTGCGCCGGTAGAGCATCATCATCGTCACCACGCCGTCGTCTTGTGGAACTCATCCCGACACTTTGCTGGATCGGAGTCCGGGGATCGTCATCAAGCTGAACGTGTGCTGAACTCGGAGGTGCCGTACGTTCGGTACTTGGATCGGTCGGATCGTGAAGACATACGACTACATCAACCGCGTTGTCATAACGCTTCCGCTTCACGGTCTCACGAGTGCGTGGACATACACTCTCCCTCTCATTGCTATGCCATCACCATGATCTTGCGTGTGCGTAGGAATTTTTTTGAAATTACTACGTTCCCCAACAGTCGCATCCGAGCCTGGTTTTATGCGTTGATGTCATATGCACGAATAGAACACAAGTGAGTTGTGGGCGATATAAGTCATCTTGCTTACCAACATGTCATACTTTGGTTCAGCGGTATTGTGAGATGAAGCGCCGGACCGACATTACGCGTCGCTTCGCGAGACTGGTTTCACCGCTTGAGCACTCGTTGCTTAAAGGTGACGGCGGTGTCTGTCTCTCTCACTTTAGTTGAACCGAGTGTGGCTCGCCCGGTCCTTGCGAAGGTTAAAACAACACCAACTTGACAAACTATCGTTGTGGTTTTGATGCGTAGGTAAGAACGGTTCTTGCTCAGCCCGTAGCAGCCACGTAAAACTTGCAACAACAAAGTAGAGGACGTCTAACTTGTTTTTGCAGGGCATGTTGTGATGTGATATGGTCAAGGCGTGATGCTATATTTTATTGTATGAGATGATCATGTTTTGTAACGAAATTATCGGCAATGGCAGGAGCCATATGGTTGTCGCTTTATTGTATGAAATGCAAAAGCCATGTAATTGCTTTACTTTATCACTAAGAGGTAGCGATAGTCGTAGAAGCAATAGTTGGCGAGACGACAACGATGCTACTATGGAGATCAAGGTGTCGCGCCGGTGGCGATGGTGATCACGGCGATTGCTTGGAGATGGAATCACAAGCACAAGATGATGATGGCCATATCATATCACTTATATTGATTGCATGTGATGTTTATCCTTTATGCATCTTATCTTGCTTTGATTGGCGGTAGCATTTTAAGATGATCTCTCACTAAAATTATCAAGAAGTGTTCTCCACGAGTATGCACCGTTATGAAAGTTCTTCGTCTTTGACACCACGTGATGATCGGGTGTGATAGGCTCTACGTTCAAATACAGCGGTGCAAAACAGTTGCACACGCGAATACTCAGGTTAAACTTGACGAGCCTAGCATATAACAGATATGGCCTCGGAACACGGAGACCGAAGGTCGGCGTGAATCATATAGTAGATATGATCAACATATTGATGTTCACCGTTGAAACTACTCCATCTCACGTGATGATCGGACATGGTGTAGTTAATATGGATCACGTAATCACTTAGAAGATTAGAGGATGTCTATCTAAGTGGGAGTTCTAAAGTAATATGATTAATTGAACTTAAATTTATCATGAACTTAGTACCGATAGTATTTTGCTTGTCTATGTTTCTTGTAGATAGATGGCTCGTCTTTGTTGTTCCGTTGAATTTTAATGCGTTCCTTGAGAAAGCAAATTTGAAAGATGATGGTAGCAATTACACGGATGGGTCCGTAACTCTGAGGATTATCCTCATTGCTGCACGTAAGAATTACGCCCCGGAAGCACCGCTGGGTGCGAACTGCTTCCGATCTGCAATCGACGACGTTAAGAACGTCTGGCGAGCAAAGCGATGACTACTCGATAGTTCGATGTGCCATGCTTTACGGCTTAGAACCGGGCCTTCAACGGCGTTTTGAGCGTCATGGAGCATATGAGATGTTCCAGGAGTTGAAGTTAATATTTCAAGCAAATGCCCGGATTGAGAGATATGAAGTCTCCAATAAGTTCTATAGCTGCAAGATGGAGGAGAATAGTTACATCGGTGAACACATACTCAAAATGTCTGGGTATAATAATCACTTGATTCAACTGGGAGTTAATCTTCACGATGATAGTGTAATTGATGTAATTCTTCAATCACGCCACCAAGCTACAAGAGCTTCGTGATGAACTATAATATGCAAGGGATGGACAAGACTATTCCGAGCTCTTCGCAATGCTAAAAGCATGGAGGTAGAAATCAAAAGGAGCATCAAGTGTTGATGGTCAACAAGACCACCAGTTTCAAGAAAAGGGCAAAGGGAAGAAGAAGGGAACTTCAAGAAGAACAGTAAACAAGTTGCTGCTCAAGAGAAGAAACCCAAGTCTGGACCTAAGCACGAGATCGAGTGCTTCTCACGCAAGCGGTGGACCTTTGGAAGCGGAACTGCCCCAAGTATTTGGCGGATAAGAAGGATGGCAAAGTGAACAAAGGTATATGTGATATACATGTTATTGATGTGTACCTTACTAATGCTCGCAGAGTACACAGGTATTTGATCTTGGTTACATTGCTAATATTTGCAACTCGAAGCAGAACTACGGATTGCGAAGATTGGCTAAGGGCGAGGTGACGATGCGGCGTGGGAAATGGTTCCAAAGTCGATGTGATCGCGATCGACACGCTACCTCTACATCTACCATCGGGATTAGTTTTAGACCTAAATAATTGTTATTTGGTGCCGCGTTAAGCATGAACATTATATCTGGATCTTGTTTGATGCGAGGCGGTTATTCATTTAAGTCGAGAATAATGGTTGTTCTATTTATATGAATAATATCTTTTATGGTCATGCACCCTTGAAGAGTGGTCTATTTTATTGAATCTCGATAGTAGTAATACACATATTCATAGTGTTGAAACCAAAAGATCTGAGTTGATAATGATAGTGCAACTTATTTGTGGCACTTGCCATTTGGGTCATATCGAGTAAAACGCATGAAGAAACTCCATCTTGATGGGCTTTTGGAATCACTTGATTATGAATCACTTGGTACTTATGAACCATGCCTCATGGGCAAGATGACTAAAACGCCGTTCTCGGAACTATGGGCGAGCAACTGATTTGTTGGAAATCATACATCCGATGTTTGTGGTCCAATGAATGTTGAGGCACGCAGCGGTATCGTTATTTTCTCACCTTCACAGATGATTTGAGCAGATATGGGTATATCTACTTAATGAAACACAAATCTGAAACATTTGAAAAGTTCAAAGAATTTCAGAGTGAAGTGGAAAATCATCGTAACAAGAAAATAAAATTTCTACGATCTGATCGTGGAGGAGAATATTTGAGTTCGAGTTTGGGTTACATTTGAAACAATGCGGAATAGTTTAGCAACTCACGCCACCGGAACACCACAACGAAATGGTGTGTCCGAACGTCGTGTCGTACTTTACTAGATATGGTGCGATCTATGATGTCTCTTACTGATTTATCGCTGTCGTTTTGGGGTTATGCTTTAGAGACGGCCGCATTCACGTTAAATAGGGCACCATCAAAATCCGTTGAGACGACACCTCATGAACTGTGGTTTGGCAAGAAACCAAAGTTGTCGTTTCTTAAAGTTTGGGGCTGCGATGCTTATGTGAATAAACTTCAACCAGATAAGCTCGAACCCAAATCGGAGAAATGTGTCTTCATAGGATACCCAAAGGAGACTGTTGGGTACACCTTCTATCACAGATC
Organism: Aegilops longissima; assembly: GCA_021605205.1. Taxonomy (NCBI): domain Eukaryota; kingdom Viridiplantae; phylum Streptophyta; class Magnoliopsida; order Poales; family Poaceae; genus Aegilops; species Aegilops longissima. The sequence continues at coordinate 55,219 of JAHIAM010001956.1, read as the reverse complement.
TAAAGGCAAGATTTTCGTTGCTAAATTCGGATCCTTTCTAGAAAAAGAGTTTCTCTCGAAAGAAGTGAGTGGGAGGAAAGTAGAACTTGATGAGATAACTGTATCTGCTCCCTTATTGGAAAGTAGTTCATCACAAGAACCGGTTCCTGTGACAACTACACCAATTAGTGAGGAAACTAATGATATTGATCATGAAACTTCAGATCAAGTTTCTACTGAACTTCGTAGGTCAACCAGAGTAAGATCCGCACTAGAGTGGTACGGTAATCCTATTCTGGAAGTCATGTTACTTGACAATGGCGAACCTATGAACTATGAGGAAGCGATGATGAGCCAAGATTCCGCAAAATGGCTAGAAGCCATGAAATCTGAGATGGGATCCATGTATGAGAACAAAGTATGGACTTTGGTTGACTTGCCGATGATCGGCAAGCCATTGAGAATAAATGGATCTTTAAGAAGAAGACTGACGCTGATGGTAATATAACTGTCTATAAAGCTCGACTTGTTGCGAAAGGTTTTCGACAAGTTCAAGGGGTTGACTACGATGAGACTTTCTCACCCGTAGCGATGCTTAAGTCTGTCCGAATCATGTTAGCAATTGCTGCATTTTATGATTATGAAATTTGGCAAATGGATGTCAAAACTGCATTCTTGAATGGATTTCTAGAAGAAGAGTTGTATATGATGCAACCAGAAGGTTTTGTTGATCCAAAAGGCTAACAAAGTGTGCAAGCTCCAGCGATCAATTTATGGTCAGTGCAAGCCTCTCGGAGTTGGAATAAGCGCTTTGATGGTGTGATCAAAGCATATGGTTTTATGAGACTTTTGGAGAAGCCTGTATTTACAAGAAAGTGAGTGGGAGCTCATGGCATTTCTAATATTATATGTGGACGACATATTATTGATTGGAAATGATATAGAATTCTGGATAGCATAAAAGGATACTTGAATAAAAGTTTTCAATGAAAGACCTCGGTGAAGCTGCTTACATATTGGGCATCAAGATCTATAGAGATAGATCAAGGCGCTTGATTGGACTTTCACAAAGCACATACCTTGATAAAGTTTTGAAAAAGTTCAAAATGGATCGAGGCAAAGAAAGGATTTTTACCAGTATTACAAGGTGTGAAATTGAGTCGACTCAATGCCCGACCACAATGAAGATAGAGAGAAATGAAAGATGTTCCTATGCTTCAGCCATAGGCTCTATCATGTATGCAATGCTGTGTACCAGACTGACGATGCTTAGCAATAAGCTTGGCGGGAAGGTACCAAAGTAATCCAGAATGGATCATCGACAGCGGTCAAGAACATCCTGAAATACGAAAAGGACTAAGGATATGTTTCTCGATATGGAGGTGACAAAGAGCTAGTCGTAAATGGTTACATCGATGCAAGCTTTGACACTGATCCGGACGATTCTAAATCGCAAACCGGATCGTGTTTTTATTAAGCGGTGGAGCTGTCGGTTGGTGCAGTTCTAAACAAAGCGTCGTGGCGGGATCTACATGTGAAGCGGAGTACATAGCTGCTTCGAAGCAGGAAATGAAGGAGTCTGGATGAAAGAGTTCATTTCCGATCTAGGTGTCATACCTAGTGCATCGGGACCAATGAAGATCTTCGTGACAATCTCGGTGCAATTGCCTTGGCAAAGGAATCCAGATTTCACAAGAGGACCAAGCATATCAAGAGGCGCTTCAATTCCATCCGGGACCAAGTCCGGTGGGAGACATAGAGATTTGCAAGATACATACGGATCTGAATGTTGCGGACCGTTGACTAAGCCTCTTCCACGAGCAAAACATGATCAGCACCAAGACTCCATGGGTGTTAGAATCATTCTTGTGTAATCTAGATTATTGACTCTAGTGCAAGTGGGAGATGAAGGAAATATGCCCTAGAGGCAATAATAAAGTTATTATTTATTTCCTCATATCATGATAAATGTTTATTATTCATGCTAGAATTGTATTAACCGGAAACATAATACATGTGTGAATACATAGACAAACATATAGTCACTAGTATGCCTCTACTTGACTAGCTCATTAATCAAAGATGGTTATGTTTCCTAACCATAGACATGTGTTGTTATTTGATTAATGGGATCACATCATTAGGAGAATGATGTGATTGACATGACCCATTTCTTTAGCCTAGCACTTGATCGTTTAGTATATTGCTATTGCTTTCTTCATGACTTATACATGTTCCTGTAACTATGAGATTATGCAACTCCGTTTACGGAGGAACACTTTGGTGCTACCAAACGTCACAATGTAATCTGGGTGATTATAAAGGAGTACTACAGTGTCTCCAAAGGTACATGTTGGGTTGGCGTATTTGAGATTAGGTTTTGTCACTCCGATTGTTGGAGATGTATCTCTAGGCCTTCTCGGTAATACACATCACATAAGCCTTGCAAGCATTGCAACTAATAAGTTAGTTGTGAGATGATGTATTACGAACGAGTAAAGAGACTTGCGATGCTAGATTGAACTAGGTATTGGATACCGACGATCGAATCTCGGGCAAGTAACATACCGATGACAAAGGGAACAACGATGTCGTTATGCGGTTTGACCGATAAAGATCTTCGTAGAATATGTAGGAACCAATATGGGCATCCAGGTTCCGCTATTGGTTATTGACCGAGAATAGTTCTAGGTCATGTCTACATAGTTCTCGAACCCGTAGGGTCCGCACGCTTAACGTTACGATGACAGTTATTATGAGTTTATAAGTTTTGATGTACCAAAGTTTGTTCGGAGTCCCGGATGTGATCAGGGACATGATGAGGAGTCTTGAAATGGTCGAGACATAAAGATTGATATATTGGAAGCCTATATTTGGATATCGGAATGGTCCCGGATGAAATCGGGATTCTACCGGAACACCGGGGGGTTACCCCCCTCCCGGGGGATATTGGGCCTTAGTGGGCCATGAGGGAGAAGAGGAGGGCCGGCCAGGGCAGGCCGCGCGCCCCCTCCCCCCTAGTCCTAATAGGACAAGGAGAGGGGGCGCCCCTTCCTCTTTCCCTCCCCTTTCCTTCTCCAACAAGGCAGAGGGGAGTCCTACTCCGTGGGAGTAGGACTCCTCCAGCGCACTCCTATGAGGGCGGCCGCACCTCCCCTCCCTCCTTTATATCTCAGGGGCAGGGGCACCCTGAACACACAAGTTGATCTACGGATCGTTCCTTAGCCGTGTCGCGGTGCCCCCTCCACCATATCCCACCTCGGTCATATCGTCATGGAGTTTAGGCGAAGCCTGCGCCGTAGAGCATCATCATCGCCACCACGCCGTCGTCTTGACGGAACTCATCCCCGACACTTTGCTGGATCGGAGTCCGGGATCGTCATCGAGCTGAGCGTGTGCTGAACTCGGAGGTGCCGTGCGTTCGGTACTTGGATCGGTCGGATCGTGAAGACGTCATTTACTACATCAACCGTGTTGTCATAACGCTTCCGCTTACGGTCTCACGAGTGCGTGGACATACACTCTCCCCTCTCGTTGCTATGCCATCACCATGATCTTGCGTGTGCGTAGGAAATTTTTTGAAATTACTACGTTCCCCAACAATTAGGAGAGAAGTCATATGCACCCTAACGGTAAAAGTTTCTAACCCTTGCTTAGATGTAATCTTGGGGAGGTAACCACTTCTCACGCTCTCTTTTAATAACTGCATTTTCTTTTCACTTTCGTAATCTTATCTAGTTTAGTATGTAAAGTTCTAAGCGTGGGGAGGTTACTTTTGCATGTGTAGTGTCTTATGCAATGCGCTTGATCATATGGTTTCCGTGCATTAGTGTATCCCGCTGTTTTGACTTGCTTTCTTTGCACTTGTCTGGCTTAGCTTGTGGGAATCTTGTTATCTTCTGAAAAACATTGCCATGTTCTTTTATCAAAAACCCAATAAAGGAGTCCTTTGCACTATTGCATTTCTTTCACCTAATTACATAAGTTGGGGACTCTAGTAGTGGCTTGATTAGCGATTGAATGATTGTAGAGGCACTTTGCTGATGAACCCAGTATCTTTGGTTGATTCGGGATGCGCAACAGGGTTTATCTCTGCCAAAATATCCCCTTGGGGTACTTAGCTTTGAAGTCTTATGCAACATGACACCACAATGCTTTTGTGTAGTGTTTGAGTGTTATGACTAAGGCAAGTTCGAAACCTTTTGCACTTCCGTTCATCTTTTGCTACTAGCCTCTATGGAATCGTGCACTACCTGCTCTCACATTGGGACTTGGAGTAAACTTTGCAGGTACATCCAAACCCGTGGGAGGACTTCCTCTTGTTCTGATACACATAAGACACCCGATATCCACAAAACAACCATTGTACCTACCTACATGGCATTTTCATAGCCATTCCGAGCATATCACCATGCACTACCATTATTTTACAATACATGATTAGAGACATGTTTTCATTTGCGGTGCATGATCATAGTATGGCTAGCTCGACATTTTCATGGCTTATCTTTTTTTTGATGTCTATGCTACGCCGGATCATTGCACATACTGGCACACTACGAGAGGCATCATCATATAGAGTTTCTCTCATGATTCGAGTTTTGAGTTATGATCACATTCAGTTGAAGTGCGTCATTATAAAAGTGTGATGATCATCATTATTAGAGCATGCCCCTATGAGGAAAAGAATGGTGGAGACTTATGAATCCTCAAAAAGTGAGGATGAGGTCCATGAAATTGTTCTTAGAAAAATAGGAGAAACGAATAATTGGGACTTTTGAGTCCTCAAAAAAATGGGGATGAGGTCTACGAGACTGTTCTAAAAAAAGAAAAGAAAAAATGGGAGAAAAAGAGAGAAGGGGCATGCTACTATCCTTTTACCACACTTGTGATTCAATGTAGCACCACTTCATGCATTGTCAACTAGAAAATTTCAAGAGCTTCATGTTTCATACTAGTGGGGAACCTATAATATAGAACCTGGCTTGTATATTCCGATGACGACCATCCTCAAAAGTTCTAGGTCTTCATGAGCAAGCAAGTTGGATGCACCCCCACTTAGTCCATAGGAGATATTTCACATATTCATAACCCTATGTGCATCCTAGTTGCATGGCGATCACTACTCCTTGCGTTGATGTCGATCATAACGCATTCTCCATTGCCTAATGGTCAGCTGCGTTCATGCAAGACTTTCTTTATTTTTGACTTCGCAAAACCCCAACTGGCGGTGTCCTAGACTAGGGGGTACTAACCTAGTCGGCCCATGCTCCTTGGATTGGGCTGGTGGGCCCTTATTCTTATCAAGATGGACTTCGGAGGCTGCACGATGGGGCGTGGTCAAGACTGCGTCTGCCGAAGACTTGTCGTATACTCCAAGACTTCTCCTACCTCCTCCACGCCAAGATACCGACCTTGTAACCCTAGATACCCTACTTGGAATGTATATAAGCCAAGGGGTTTAGCCCGTAGAAGGGACATCAACACAATCTCATTCAGCTAGCCCTAGAGTTAGACCATATCTTATGATCTCAAGGTAGATCAACTTTCTACTTGATACATCTATATCAATATAAACAAGAGCATGACGTAGGGCCCAAACCTGGGTAAAACATCGTGGCCCTATTCCTGTTACCATATGTCTGAAATCCACAGCTCGGGACCCCCTACCCCGAGGTCTGCCGGTTTTCACACTGACACTAGTGCTTTCATTAAGAGTTCCGCTGTGAGGTCGACATAAGGATCGATGGGTCATCTGCAGATCAACTGCGGGAATGGCAGCAGGAGCACTTACGCCCCCGACTAATTTTTTGTGTTCGGCCGCATGATCTTCTGCGCTGACTTGGCCGACCATCTGGCCTCCGTCGAGAACTACTCCCCGGGTGAGATTGTGACCTTTGGAGGACTAGAGTACACCGCCTATCTCCACGGAGAACTCATCCTGTCAGGTTGGACGCCTGCTCGAATTGAGGAGCTGCCTAGCGTCAAAGGATCGACTCCGGAACCGATCTTCATCGTGGATGTCGGGTTAGAACCCGTGGCATCGACGGAGAGCCCCGACATAATGACTTTGGGCGATCTCACCTTAACCCCCGTCTCGAACTCAGGTCCGGCCGCTGTCTTTGAAGCTACGTCGGCTCTAGAACCGACCCCGGTGCTGGACCTAAAACCACCCTCGGATCCTCTCCACGCTGAAAATGTGCCAAGCTACATGCCAGGCATACCTCGAGTCTGCCCTGCTTATATCCGAGCCATGAACTCTGAAGAATTATCTCACTTGAACGAGGTGCTCGATCGCATCCAAAGCATGTCTATCTTGGATGGCAAGACTTCAGTTTATGACAAGATCAGACTTAAAGCTGATGACCGGGAAATTTACATCCCACCCACCACCCACCTAGTCGCCACGGTCGATGACTTAACCGGTGTGTTTGACTACGACGAGGCAATATACGCCGACAAGTGGACTGCGACATCCACCTATGACGTCTACATGGTTAACACTCCCAGATCCCCTCCAAGGCGTCGGCGCAGACGCAGAAGGGGCAACAACGGGGAGCCCAGTGGTAACAACGTCATCGCCAATAATGATGACACAACAACCAGTGACATCGATAACCCTGAAGATGACTTTCAAGTCTCCCCGGTGCAAAGCGGAAGTCCCGAAGGAAACCCTGAGGACTTGGATCCCGACGACCTCTTCGAAGGGGCCGATGATAACTACATGCCAGAGTTCGAGGATGATGAGAGCCTCGGTACCGAGGACTACATCGTCCCCGAAGACCCTTTTGAACAAGAGTGCTTCAGACGGCGCCGCGCCGCTACCTCTCGAAGCATGAACGCAAGTAGCATCGGTGGCAAGCCAACACAGATGCGCTGAACAAAAAGTGGGTCAAAGTACTCTCGACCGAACAAGATCTCGAAGACCGACGCTGTAGTGCGCCGAAATCATACCCACGCAAGCGTTTGCTACTGGAGTTCGATGAAGAACTAGCCGTCGATGAGCCTGACTGACCCCCTAGAGGCCAGGACAGACCAATGCGGGGAAATCTCAACACTCGACTGGCTCCACGCCGTTATGGCAAGGACCCCATGGACTACCTAGACACTCATGACGTTCGACATCACATTGAGGCAAACCGGGCGCCTCCTCGGTCCATCTACGGATCAAGAGGACGCGCGCCCATCGGGTCCGACGGCTACGACGCCTGGTTAGACAGGAATGACCGCACCCGAGATCAAGCCTACACATGGCTCTCCCCGACCTCCAACGGGATACTACCCGGTTACGAGGTCCCGCTCACCTGATCTGTTTTACAGATAGGGTAATGGAACATCAGTCTCCAGAAGGGTTTAATCCCATCAATATAGAATCATACGATGGCACTACAGACCCAACATTATGTATTGAAGATTTCCTTCTCCATATACACATGGCTAATGAAGATGACCTCCATGCCATCAAGTACTTGTCGCTCAAGCTAAAGGGGCCAGCTAGGCACTGGCTTAACAGCCTGCCTCCACATTATATTGGTAGGTGCGAAGCCCTTGAGGATGTCTTTCGGGCAAATTTCCAAGGCACTTACGTCCGACCTCTGGACGCGGACGACCTCAGCCACGTCACCCAGCAGCCAGGTGAATCAGCTCGAAAATTCCGGAATGGTTCCTTACCAAGAAGAACCAGATCATAGACTGCTCAAATGCCGAAGGCATCACCACATTCAAAAATAATATCCGAGATGAATGGCTCGCCCGCCAGCTCGGCCAAGATAAGCTGAGGACTATGGCAACCCTTACTTTGCTAATGACCCGCTTTTGCACGGGAGAAGATAGCTGGCTCGCCCGAAGATCCCATAATGGTGAGGCAGGCACCTCGGAAACACGCGACACCAATGGAAATCCTAGACGCAAAACAAGCGCATGCATAAAAATGGGGGGAGCGACACCAAGGACGCCGTAGTTAATGCAGGGTTCACCGGACTTAGATCCATACATAAGAGAAATCCCTTTAAAGGGAATAAGTATGACCTAGCCATATGGATACGATCCTGGATCGACCATGGCAAATTCATGGCACTCAGGACAAACCAGCAACCCATACTAACAGGAACTTCCGGGTCTTCAAGTAGGCTAGCAAGGTAGCAACGAAGGGTCAAAGAAAAACCCAAAATCACAGCGAAGACGAGGGTGAACCTCGGTGGCCCAAATATGGAGGCTAAAAGAAGTTTCCTGATGAGGTAACAGAAGTGAACATGATCTATGTTACCCACATCCCTAAAAGGGAGAGGAAGTGCGTATTTCGAGACACTATGTGCTAGAGCTAGTCGCCCCGAAGTTCAACCCGTGCCTGGCTTACCCGATCACATTCGACAAGCATGACCATATGACTAGCACCAGGCATGGCGGATTGGCTGCACTCGTCCTGGACCTAATTGTCGATGGTTTTCATCTGACAAGCGTCCTAATGGACAGAGGAAGTAGCCTCAGATTAATCTATGAGTACACGGTTAGGAAGATGGGCATCTACTCATCCCGAATCAAGCCGAGCACCACCACCTTTAAAGGTGTCATCCCAGTTGTTGAAGCCCACTGTACCGGAATGGTCACTCTGGAGGTAGTCTTCGGGTCATCCAAAAACTTCAGGAGCGAGGAGTTAATCTTTGACATTGTCCCCTTCTGAAGTGGATACCACGCGCTCCTAGGGCGCACAATGTTTGCTCGCTTCAACGCAATCCTGCATTACACTTACCTCAAGCTTAAAATGCCAGCACCTAATAGCGTTATCACAATCAATGGTAAAACCAAACACTCACTCTAGACGGAGGAGCATACCGCGGCCTTCGCAGCCGAGGTGCAGGTGTCCAAGGAGGCAGCCCGTGGCGGTAAACGCACCACCAGCTCTTCGAAGTGCACGCGGGCCATGCCAGTCGACCTCGACCATGTACCCCCACACCCTAAATAGGGGTACAGGCTCCTTGCGCGTTCTCCTTGGATGGGGCATTATGGCCCCAGGGTGCACAATTTTGCACTCAAAACTCCTTGGGCCGTCGAGGAGCCAAACATCGGATCGGCTCGACCAAGGAATGACGGAGCTTTGAGCTTCCACATAGGCAAGGTTCTGTCAAAGAGCTAGCCATATTAGTGTGGCCTCAACCACACAACAGACATCCGCAGACCTCTTTCAAAGGACTCGGGCTTTAAGCGCATGTAGAGCCGAGGTCTCATTCAGCCACTTCGGTCCTCGCCATCAACGATGACAAGCTGGTCAATAGCTGGAGATGCAGATGGGTGGCAGGAAGTGGCCCGGTCTCATAAAACCCAATGACAATATCCGCCCTGTTTTTTCTTCCTCCCTTATTTACTTTTTACATTGTATTCTTTTAGTTCATCTCTTTACAGCTCGGCATCTAAAGCTTGAAGTTATAAAATAAAGGAATCATGCCCTTTAAGGTCCTTACTATATTTCTATACAAGCACTGCCTTTGAGCTACAAGAACATCTTTAAGATACAACTATTAAAGGGCCTTGTTTCCCTGTCTTGAAATACAAGTCCGAAGTACTCGGCGTCTCGGATGTTGCGTTATACGCATCAGTTTAGAACCTAGATTTTGGTCAATAGTTGGGTTGTCCGGCTCCTATGTGTACCCCTTACGTTCCTGAAAAATTCGGCTAAGGGTCTAACGGGAGAACCGCTTTGATAGTTTCACCAGTTTAATTGGCAGAGCACCTCAGTGGAGAAAGTCGAAAACTGACTATCTGGGTAAGCGAAAACTGGTCGGCTATCCGCAGACTGCATTAAGCAACTTGACGATAGAGATCACCCGTGTTAAACAAAGGACTTCTCCTTTACATTAGCTGAAGTTTGTAATGGCTAGACCTCGGCTGACTAAGCGGACCACTTCACACATCGGGGGCTCATCATCGGCCCCCATAGTCAAACTCATGTGACTAAGTGAAAGTTATAAAGTTGTTATAGTTTGATTGCCTAGTTCCTACGAGCACAGACCACCTTTGGGAGCCGAAACGTCGGTTAAGGGTCAGAGCTGCCTCAAGGATCACCCTTTGTATATTCTACATTGGGGCAGAAGCCAACAACTGGCCACTTTCAGTTTAACACGGTCGAACATGAGGAAGATTAATTAAAACAACACAATTATATGAGGGAATTTAATGCCATACTCATTAAAGCAAAAGATAGTCCTTTTTTACATCCAATGTACTTTGGCATTCCGAAGTACTAAAACTGATACAAAGTGTCTTTCGGACACTTGGCCTCGGTCGCCCGGGCACCTTCCTCCACCTCGGCGAAGAATTGCTCCGCGATGCGCTGTTTCCCTTCGGGAGGCCCCGCAGCAACGAACGCCGCATCAACCATCCGGAAGTGCGTCTTCACGTAGGCATATGCCTGGCGCGCTCCCTCGAGGCACACGAAGCGCCTCCAGCAATCCACTTGCAGGGCAGCGTCTCGCAGCTGAGCCATCATCCCGAAGAAGCTGGTCGGCAGGGCTTCGACGGGCCACAACTTGATGCAGAGGTCCTGGAGCGCCGGCCTTGCCATGCGGAATAGCTCCACCAGCTGCATCATTCGATGACTCAACAAGTATGACGACGACGACTCCGGGAACTGCCGCCAGAATGCCTTCTCCGCCTCATGGCCCTCCAATTGGTAGAAGTGTTGGATGGCATCAATGACACTCTTTGGAAGATCCCCAAAGACCTCTGCGGAACGCCACAGCTAGGTGAGCACGATGTACCCTTTGCTTCCAAACACACAATGCAATAAATATGGCTTACCTATGGCTATTTTCTCCACTTGCCCGAGCACTTCGCGGTCAGCACGGGACGTGGTCGGGAGCTCGAAGTGCGCAAGCTGGAGCTTCTCGAGCTCTTCTTTCGCCCGATTCTTCCTGACCTGAAGTTTGTCGTGTGCTTCAAACACGCCCTTTATGGTCTCCTCGATCTCTAGGACCTGAGCCTCTCCCTTCTCCCTAGTCACCTTCTCGGCAGCCCGGGCCTTCTCCGTCTTCGCGGTCGCAACCTTTTGCTGCTCTACCTCCTGTCGAGCCTTCTTGAGCTCGGCCTTGAGCCCCTCAAGCTCGGCCAAGGATGCTGTCATTCAAATAGTTCAGCATTAGCTCCCAATTCACAACAAAAAATAGCAAGTCTTTTCGTATCTGAAGTAACATTCAAGGGCACGAAGTATTACCTTGAGACTACTCGAACCGTTCGTTCATCAGGTTGAGGTCCTTCTCGGACCTCTCGAGCTTCTAGTTTACCTCCGCAATCTCCTCGGAGGCGGAGCTCAGTGCCGAGGTAGAAACCTGCAAACAAGGATTTTTCTTACATAACCCCGACAATCAATTTATTGAAACTTCGGATAAGCGCCTCATATCATTGGGCAGAGTCCTGGGGGCTATACATTAAAGCTCCTACTTTCATACGATCCCAACGCCAGTTTCTTGAAACCAACCTTGGGCTCGGGGCTACTCCCTGACTATGTCATTTTAGAAGGCAATGAGAATATGTCCTTGGACACCTATGTGTATTTACAAAGTAAACTCAAACAAGAATCTATTTTAACACAAGGATAGAAGAGTACCTCGAAGCTCATGATGAGGCCCTTGAAGACCTCGTGGAGTCCAGCCCCCGCAGAATGGAGCCCTGTAGCGTTGTGCCTATCAAGGCACGGTGCTCTTCCTTGAGGGAGGAGCCCTTTAAAGTCTCCTCCATCTTTTCGGTCCACCCCGTGCTAACCCACCTTTGAGGGGGAGGTAGGGATGGAAAGACCTCAGACCCGAGCACCTGGGTGCTGGGCACGGGGTTCTCCAGCTGCGACAATGGAGCCGGAGCGGATGTTGGCTGGGCCGATGACCGGCCCGGCCCCTCCTTGATGACCTCGGGATCTTGTACCCTTTGTCCTTTGGGGCCGAGGTCTTGACCTCGGCCATAACGATCGACTCTACGACCCCCATCGTGTTGACTTGGGGGGCTAGAGTGGATGTTGCCTCCCAAACCCTTCATGAGCTGGCAGAGGAGTGGCATGATCCGGGGTCCCGCTGGCGGATGGTAACCCACTCGAGGAATCGTTTGGGCGCACCTTCGGTGGACTGCATAAAAGGCGCCCATATAAGCTGGCTACTGCTAATAGAGCTTATCAAAACATGAAGTATAGAAGTGATGATGTACCCTCGGGGTGCGGTTTCTTCCTCCCCATGGCAAGGGGGTCATCCTCTGATTCGTAGAAGAGTTCGACCCTCCCCGACGACTTGCTGACGGCCTCGGCCAAGGTCCTCCTTGGCCTCTTTGAGCCCTTGGGCTGCATTCTCGCTTCAGTGTCCACAGACTCCGCCCTCTTCCCTTTGAGAGGAGGGTTGTCCCCCTCTTCGTCCTCCCCTGCATCGTCTTCATGGATGGAGGATGCGTGGGTCTCCTCGGACCGGGTGACCGATGTCTCCCGGGTCTCAGCGCTCGCCTTGCCCTTCTGGGACATTGTTCCCTTGGGGACCACCACGTGCGGCTCCTCGACTAGGAGCACCGTGGGCAGGGTAGTTCTTGGCTCCTCTAGCAGTGGGGTCGTGCACTACACTTGCTGCATCCAGGCCGACCACTTATGTAAATATAGAACAAGACGATTTGTTAAAAGCGTGTCTTACCGTGCAGGAAAGGGGGAAAACATAAACATGTGTGTTAGAACACTTACCGGGGGGCTTTGTAGCCGTCCTTGAAGCCGAGGTCCTCCCCCTCCTTTGGGATCTTGTCCTTGGCTAGCTTGAAGAGCCGCGTCTACATACAGGCCATGGTAGTGTGGAAGAAGTGGAGGATGAGCCCCGCGTCCCTAGATTTGTGCTCCCACATCGGGTTGGCCCGGAGTTGGAGTGGGAGAATACAGCGGTGGAGCATGACGTTGACGACGTCGGCGAGTTGGAGGTGCCTCGTGGTAGACCACCATTTGATCTTCTTGATCATTCCCTCCACCTCATCCGGGTTCCCCCAGACAACGCTCTTCTCCCTCCAGGATTTGAGCTTCTTTGGAGGTCCGGCCAAAAGGCTGGGACCTCGGTCTGGCCAGGGGCAAGCGCTCAGTGATGTAAAACCACTCGCACTGCCATTCCTTGACCGTCTCGATGAAGGTGCCCTTGAACTAGTCAGCATTTTGGTTCTTGCTGATCATGGCCCCTCCACACTGCGCCAGGTCGGAGCCGCTGGACTTTAGTTTGACACCAAAGATCTTCAGCCACAGGACAAAGTGTGGTTCGTAGCAGAGGAAGGCCTCACAGACCGTGATGAAGGAGGCGAGGTGGAGGATGGAGTTCGGGGCCATGTGGTGGAAGTCGATCCCATAGTAGAACATCATCCCACGCATGAATGGGTGCAGCGGGAACCCCAGGCCTCGGATGAGGTGGGGGACGAAGACTACCCGCTCCCCTGTGTTGGCAGCGGACACTTGCTGGTCTGCGCTAGGGGTGCGGGCGGTGATGTTGGCGAAGAGATATCCTGCGACGCGCAGGTCCAGGATGGTGCCATCCGTCACGGTGGAACCACCCCAATGCCCTTTGAGGGTATCGGTCATGGCTGGATACAGGAGCCGAGATTTGCTAAGGAGGAGGAGTGTGAGTTTGGATCTGGGTGCTGGAGCTAGACTAAGTAGCAGGCGGGGGAAATGAGAGTGTGATTGCCCGCGTTGCCCTCTTTTTTTCTCTTATAGGCTGTTGAAAGGCCAAGAGTCCCCCTTGCCGCACCGGTAAAAATGCCACTCCCCCGCAAAAGATGCCATTATGCATATGGGGGGAGCAAAATCTTGATGATATCCCTAAGAAAACAGGCATGATCTCCACTTCGATAGGACGCGCCAATAAAAAGGCCGCCTCGAGCCACGATTTAGGGGAAGCAGTAACTACCCGACCCGTCGTGGGGTGCGCCGCTGTCATAAAGTTGTCAGACTGGGTGGAACTGTTCACACCAAGGTGGTCGGTCTTTGAGGCTAATTTACCCCGTCTCTTCGGGCAGGGTATAAGCTCGGTCAGGTCTTGTTTGACATCGTACCTTTCAAGAGTGGTCTTGGAATCTTCAAATCGCAAAGGGGTACTTGTCTGTCAAGCCAAGGACTTTGGATCCGAGGTTGTACTCATCAAGGGAATCATCCTTGGCATAGAAGACTAGTTCGGGCACTACTGACGGTGTCCTGGACTAGGGGGTACTAACCTAGTAGGCCCATGCTCCTTGGATTGGGCTCGTGGGCCCTTATTCTAATTAAGATGGACTCCGGAGGCTGCACGATGGGGCGTTATCAAGACTGCTTCTGCCGAAGACTTGTCATATACTCCAAGACTTCTCCTGCCGCCTCCATGCCAAGATACCGACCTTGTAACCCTAGATACCCTACATGGCGTGTATATAAGCCAAGGGGTTTAGCCCGTAGAAGGGACATCAACGCAATCTCATTCACCTAGCCCTAGAGTTAGACCACATCTTACGATCTCGAGGTATATATGTCTGGCCTAGTTTATACCATAGGACTCCTCTTTTATACTCCCAGGAGTATGTACTCCTACCTGTGGTGGATTAGGCAAACGGTTAGCAGAACACCAAGTCGCAACAAACCAGGCCAGCCATGGTACTTGTTTAAAAAATGCTAATTAATCTCCTTGTTGCCCGTAACTACTCACGTCTTGTTTTTGACTTTTGTATTCAGCATATGGTATAAACTAGAGTACTATATAATTTTAAGGAGTATAAACTACTTGCCAAGTTAGAGGTATATAGGTAGGTATATAAGTGTTCAAAAAACAGTTAGAGGTATATATGTACGCAAAAAAGTTAGAGGTATATACCATGCAAGAAAAAAGATGTTTGTGGTATATGCTGTTCTCATAATGGAATGGATGCATACTTGTTGCCAAAGTTTTTCTTTTACAGGTATTGGGTGCCAAAGTTAATGCATACGTATATACCACTTTTTCTAGAGAGGAGGTATATACTGTTTTCTTGGGAAGGTTATATACTGAGCTTTTTATTAATACTAGCAAAAGGGCTCGTGCGTTGCAACGGGACATAAATTTTCTATAGCATAAGATCAGTTGTGTTTAATGCAACACATGTGCTTCACTACGGAGAAAATGGCAATTGCCATGAATTACTATTGATCGGGTCAAGTAACTGGATCACGGGACAATTCAACTCAGTTAAACCTTGATACTTAAAATGGGCGAGGAAGACCTCAAGTGAAAAGGCAAGAAATGCATTCAACGTCATAGAGCATATCTGATTTTTTTTGTGGTATGGCCGGGTTCCTTATTCATCATAGTCATAGGCCTGAAACGATATCTTCATTATTCAACATGAATCTGCAGCTTAATTAATTATATACAAGCTAAATATGATATTAGTTCCATATGAACTAATACGTTGTGAAGAAAGAAATCATGTCCAAATATTTAACAACAGGGCAGTTTTCTTGTATTTCAGTTTGCATGTGACAAGAAACAAATGAGATTGATCCTTGAATGAAAAATTGGGAATAAGCTATGCCTAAGAGTACTTAGCTAAAAGATTGATTCTGGAGTTGTTCAACAGGGTAATCCATGAATCCATTGCATTCATGTCACCTTATTAGTACACTTGCCTTGATTGTCAATAATGCATTTAAACCATACTGTACTGCCACCTTAGTAAATCTTGCTGGTTGATCCAATGACCCGACAGAAAAACATACAATCAAGACGCAAGATGTACCTGAACGACCAAATGATCGGCCTTGATGCTCCCCGATTCGTTCGTGCAATCAAGCTGCTGAGCCAAGACCCATGACCAGTACAAGCCGCAATTGTCCGAGAGCCGCGGTCATATCCAACAAGGGCTGGCAATATCTACGTCATGAATGATCGATGGTATTGGTATTTTGTCCTATGACAACGGAATTCAGGGAGCCGTCGACGCCGTCGGATGGGGGCGCTATGATGCAAGGAGTCGGCATCAGCAAACTATCACGAGGTGCCTATACCAAAATTACTTTTTTATGGACTTATACCAAAATTACTGACCACTCGGAATCAAAGTATTGTTTCCTACTTTGTATTTAAATCTGTATAAAACCTGAGTTTTTTTGGAATTCCTAAGCTTTTGCACATGAATCATATCACTTATACTTCTCATCATGAATTTCCCATTAAATAAATGAAGCCAATGGTTACTACTTATGACTACCGAGAAAAAAATCCGTTAGAGAATTTAAAACATAGAAGTGAGTGGCTCCAACTTCCAAGTCTAGGATCCGATGGGGCAGCCTCTTCCAGCCCATGTCTTTTTGTTTCGTCCCTCCTGTACATATTGCTTGCAACTTATTGTGGGTGCTAATCATGGCAATAATTTGTACTTAGAGATGAGAGGCATCTTGTCGACTCAAAACGTTTTGATGGAAGTGGTAAATACTCTGATTTTGACAAAAGAAGATGCCATTCTCGCCACGCCTTCAAACACCAATCTGAATTTAAGCATATCTATTGTTCGATCTGCAACATACATACATACGGCTGTTCAGCATTAATTCCCCTAGCCTCTCAATCGCAACCGCCACACTCGCCTTCGGTCTCCTCATCCTTTAACGCCGCCGCCATCTCTACCTCTGCCGTGCTCTTCACCGCTATGCTAAGCTCGCGATGGCGAAGTGCGGAAGCCTTCCTAACGGTGGCTGTCGGGGCCGTGTTCTCATTGCCATCCTGCCGTGTCACCCGACCAGAAAGACGGGCGCGCCGGTCGTGGCTGTGCTCGATGCACTTTGTTTGAGCATGACCAAGGCGGCGCCGGCAGTGATCATGACAGATCGGGTTCGTGCGACACGGTCTCATGGGCGTGCTAGTAGCATAGTACATCACAATCCTATAGTGCCCTCCACCCCGTGGATGCTACGGCACGATCAAGAGCTCATCGTGGAGCCTATCTTCGCCGGCGGTGATTGCCATCCAGGCCGTGGAGTTGCCAGCGAAGCAGGAGCTTCACAGGGACTTGTTGCAAGGGTCAAGCAGGCTCGGCGGTGCTAGGGCCTCGACGGCCTCTCGGCGTCGGTTTCTTGGACCAGCCTGCGGTGCTCCGCGCGAGAGGATCAACGCGGTCTGCACCCGCGATCTCAATTCCTCAATTTTTTCAGTGATTCGATTCGACGGTTCTCAAGGTGCCATGTAAGGAGGAATTAAACGGCCGTGTCGCCGCCGGGAAGCCGAAAAGGCTTGGCCCCACCGATCGCTTCCAGCGTCCGTCGTCTCGCCGCACACCGGAGGGCCTCGTATCTATTCATTCTTCAAACAGCAGCACCTCTTCTCATCCACGTTTTCTAAAGCGATATTCAGCTTCCATCCAGCGCTCGTCGACGCCGCCATGGTGGCCACCATGACCACCTCAACCTGATCGTCTTCGCATGCGCCTCATGTCCGCCGAGCTTCCAAAGACGTTCGTGGGCGCCCGCGATGGCCACCATGGCCACATTGGCATTGATCGTCGTTTTTGTAGGCTTTTTAAATATTTTCTAGAGGAATAGAGTACGAATCGCTTTTCTTATTTGTTTGAGAAAGAAACAAAAAGAGTCCAGATCGTGAGGATACAGGGAAGCACGAACAGGAGAAAGAAGCAATGGGCCGGCTTCATCTATACTAACGGACGGACGGACGAGGACGGACAAAAAAAATAAAGAGTAATCAATTAGTACCACCTCGTGTATATGTTTATTTATAAACTGAAAGCGTAAATTCATGAAAAGAAGCGTATTGTGACGGTGAACTCACGGAATCAATCCGTGCTTTATTATTAGGGAAAGATATATAAACACCTTCCGTTCTTTCTTTTGTGTGAAACATCTTTCCTTGTAAAGGACTATATACCCATTCTCAAAGAAGTACCATCTTAACATGGATCGATCAACAAATTTTGAAACGGCCAAATCTCAGTAAAAGAGATCAAAATTTAAACTGGTAAAAGATATCTGTACTTCTTAATTATATTACACACGTAGTGGAGTAGTTTCATAACAAAAAATAAGTACACCCAGAAAGAAAAGTAGCGGAATCCCTTCCCTTTGCTTTTACATGTCCAGGTAGTGACGTTACATGTAGATTTGTACACTAGAAATCACGAAAAAAATAACTACTACGTATATCCATATTGATCCACCAAGCACGAGGTGGGTATACTTGTGATTTGATTAGGCAATGTACAAATCCATGTACTATCGTCATTAGCTGTCACATGGTGTATTGCGTGAGGATGTCGTCGGTCCGCCGCCGGTCGAGTGTTGTGTGACGTTATTGAGCCGTCGGCCACAAGTAGAAAGACGTCGTTGAGTCGCCAGCCACCACATCTTCTCTTGGTCGTCTAGCGACTTCAGCCGCCGTTGGCTGCGTGCAACATAAGCGACCATCTGATCAAAACGAATGGATAAAAATTCAAGAAGCACAAATGATACATGAACATTTATGCATACCTGGGCTTGATGATGAGATCTGGAAGGTTCGACATGACGTTGCCATCATCGCTGGCGCTGCCAACGCCGGATTAGGCTAAAGTAGCAGTATACCCGGCCGAGTTACGTGGGAGAGGCCGCAGGGAGAAGACATGGTGGCCATTAATATAGTTGTGAAAAGTGACAGCCATAATCCCTATTAATATGGATCGGTCAACACATTTCCAAACGACCGTGATGTACTCATGTGATAGTTCCGCTGAACAGATAAGTAGCAACTAAATAGACGGCGATGATGCAAAAAGAGTGGCACGTGGCATGCGAGTATATACTCCTAGGAGTATGTACTTCTTGAACTGACGTGATTCATAGGTTGGACTGACGTGGTTTTCTACTTGAACTGATCTTCCTACGTATACGACGGGCGGAAACAGGGGATGCAACGTGCAGCTTCCGGGCGTTCTCTGGCGCGATGCTGCGGGCCATTCGTTGCTAGAGGAGACATGTAAGGGGTTCCGCACGTGCGCGTGCTCACCTGGTCGTGTTTTGCGATCTGTAGTCACCGGAGGTGACAACACGGGCATTTGGCGGCGGACGTGTTTTGGGCGTTGGTGTTTACCATGGTGTTCGTAGGCCTCAATTTACGTCCTGTTTGTTGTTTTGGATGTGAGAATTATCGGTATGTTAGAGTTTTTGGAGATTAATTTCATCTGTAATTTCTGATTACAAGTTTTGGTGTTCTTGGTCATTTTTCACGCCCGCCATGCAAATGTGTTCTTCTTTTTCTGTTGTTTTACTTTCGAATTGGCATTGCAGGGAGAGATATGAGGATTGTATGAAAAGATTTGCATTGTCAATTTTGCTTCTTTGAGTTGTTTCTACACCGGATTTCCATGTTACTTTGTCGTTGGCGGAGGTGGTGTATGGCGGCTGACTGTAGCCTGCGATTTCTTGTAATCTGGTCAAACTGTGTAATTAAGTTGCGTGTTTTTCAGTGTTGTTTGAATTGCTGCCGTATGTGTAGTCGGACTGCTGCATGTCAAAGTTGTCTTACTGTGCGTTGACATCGGAACTGGCTGTCTACCGATACCTCTGCACTTTGATTATAAAGCCCGAGACGTCTGTCACTTTCATTCTACCAACTGCAACCAAAGAAAAGCGAGATGGATCCTGAGCTGGGAGAGGTCACAGAGGAGGAGGGGGATGCCGTCGATGTGAGGGCTACAAGAGCGAGCGAGCGAGGAGGAGGAGGAGGCGCAGCGCAGTGATGGCACGACGTCTTTGCCGAGGAGGAACTAGAGGCGAGTTCAACAGACGCCTTGCACGCGAGGTGATGGATACTTGCAACTCCAATGAATTGGAGCTTCTTTTCCCAGAGGGCAGGGGAAGGAACCATATTCAGATCATCAGTTGGGCTAGGGCGAGAGCAGCCACGGCTCCACATCCATCCACCAGGGCCAAATGGCGTCGTTTCTTTGATCGTTATGACTGAAGTAGTGAATATTATGTTTTTAAGATTTTTGTTGTGAGGGAGCAGATGTTTGAATGACTAAATGACAATTGTTTTATCCCTGAATGTGTTGTTTTATCTGCATATGTTTGACATGTGCACTTTTGAACTGCTTGTTTATCTGAAGTTGAACTGATTTGCGGGCAAATGTTGCATGGCTTGTATAATAACTATTTCCTACCACCGGCTGCCCACCGCCTATTTATTATTTTTATAATCATGCAGTCTCTCTCGCTATAAATTCTATCCATCTATGTGTGGTGTGTGGCTCAGTCTCCCCCTCATTTTTCTTCCTTCTTCCAGAATCAGATCTAGGTTCCTCCCTCTTCTCTCCGTTGTTTTCTTCCCTATTCATGTGTGTTCCATGGAGGATTGTTCATCAGGATGCCTGGCAAAGATGGCGCGCATAGCTGACGGCTGTGTGTACGAATTTGGTTTGGAGCTCACCCAGACTCAGCGTCGTGGGCAACTTTCTTGTCTGATATACATCAACCATGGGTTTCGTGCACCCTATGTTTGTCGCCTGACGGTTGGTGACTTGAAGGAATCATGGGTATGTGTTTCTATTCGTTTTGTTTTCTACTTTTTTGTAGGTCTCTTTTGAATCCCATGGACTGAACCTATAGTTTAGTGTTATGAACAGTTTGTCTATATTTTTTATTTGGTTTTGTTAGAATTTAACAGTAGGGATTTCTGTGTGTATTTGTTCATTACTAGACAGTATTTTATCCATTTTTTTATAATCCTTGATCTGTTTTTTGTCAAATGTTTTTACTGTAGGTGTATTGATATGTATATTTCTTCAGTTTAGTCATTTCACATGACTAGTTAGTTTGGTGTTATTGTTTTGGTTCAGATTTTTTCTTTTCAGTTAGTTATGCAAACCGTTCCTATATCTGTGTAAAAATTCAGTTATGTCGTGTTCACTTTGTTTTGTACTCCCATGCCCATTTGCGTAAAATGTCATCCAGATCGTGGATTGTTGCTCCTAGTTCCGTGTAATCAAGATGGAGACTTCGCACAAAAATGGGTATCGCTTGATGGAAGTTGCCTACCACATCGACTTTGATGGTTGCATCAACCTAACTACTGGGTGGAAGGAGTTTGTATACTCTAGATTTGAGGATGGTGATGTGGTTATGGTTATGTTCTCCGTGGAAGATGACTCTCGGCGCTCGTAATTTATGTACTGTAGGTTTAAATGTGGCAAATGACGCCGGTTCTGAGATTTGTGTGTGTTTGATTATGTTGCAGTATTTTTTCTTTAAAACATTTGCATGTGAGATGGTTGAATTCTATGGTATTATCAGATGGTTTTGGAACTACTTATGTAATGCTTTTCCTATTGTTTTGCTCAAGTATAACTGTTTTATCTATATATTCTTTATATTAGTACTGGGACAATTCTATAGTTGAACTGACGAGCATCCTTTGTTTTGACTAGGATATTTTCATGTACATAGCTCGCAGACGGAACTATACGCTAATGATGTTTTGTAGAACCCCTTTTCGGGTTTTGAGTTTGCTTAACTTACATTCTGTTAATGATAGTACTGAAGTATTTTATGTTGTCAATTACCAATCAAATTTGTTTGTTGTATAACATTTTTTCTTAGTTTTTTACATGAATTTTGGAGCACATTTTTTCTTTTTACAATTGAATAATGATAGTTCTAGTATTTTTTAACATTAAAAGATCTTAATCATTGCTGCACAGTACTATTTTTTTACTTGAACCTTATGAATTGTAGTAGTTGAACTTTTTATAAATTTGTTTCTGAAATTTTTATTTACAATCTTCTATGTTTAATTTTCCAAAAAAATATTTTTTTATTTTTCTAGTTCTTACAATTAAGATGTGTTTGAAAATTTTACATTACTTGTTTTTGAATTGGTTTCTTGTGAGGTTTTTTTAAAAAATTTATCTGCATTTTATTTTTGTCGTGTGTGATCGGCTGGAATTTTGTAATGGGGCGAAGTACTGTGTTGGGCCATCCGCCTAAGTCGTTGTTTTCAGCCCAGATAACTCGTCTGTGCGGCTGTGTAGTGCGGCGTGCGCGTGCGCTATGGGTTTAGTCCCACCTCGCTAGTCGAGGGTCACCGGTCGAACTCCTCTGAATACTTACCTGAGCGCTTATACACGGCGCTCCCTCTCTCTCAGGGCCTGTGGGCCCTCGACGGCAACCCCTGCGTTGTGCAGATTACTAGGGATTCACCCACGAGTTGGAGTTCAAGTATCTAGAATCGTCAGGGCCTGCACCGGTCCTTGGGTGGTCATTTTTTCTTTCTTTTGTTTGTTTAAATATAGTACTTGACTCCACCAGTAACTTGGACTGGTACTTTTTTTATTTTTTCTCTTAGTTTTTTTAAACTAGTACTTGCCCCCATTATCTATGTTTTAGGAGTGTGGGTGCGTGTGTGTGGGGGGATAGAATAACAGCCTTTGCATACTGTCGGTGTCAAACCGGCGGATCTCGGTAGGGTGTCCTGACTGCAAGCGCCTAGGCGGATGGTAACAGGAGACAAGGGACACGATGTTTTTACCCAGGTTCGGCCCTCTCGATGGAGGTAATACCTACTCCCGCTTGATTAATATTGATGATATGGGTAGTACAAGAGTAGATCTACCACGAGATCGAGAGGCTAAACCCTAGAAGCTAGCCTATGGTATGATTGTTGTTCGTCCTACGGACTAAAACCCTTCGGTTTATATAGACATCGAATAGGGTTAGGGTTACACAGAGTCGGTTGCCATGGTAGGAGATCTACATATCTGTATCGCCAAGCTTGCCTTCCCGCCAAGGAAAGTCCCATCCGAACACGGGACGAAGTCTTCAATCTTGTATCTTCATAGTCCAGAGTCCGCCAACGGTGATAGTTCGCTATCCGGACACCCCTAATCCAGACTCCTCAAGAGTCTCCCGAACCAGGCTCCAATGGCGATGAGTCCGGCCTGTAGATTGACTTCGCATTGCGAGGCGGGTTCTGCTCCAAATTCCATATACTTGTCTAATAGTGTCCCGCTTCGATAAATGTTGCGCCCTTGGCTTCCACGCCCAATAATGGCCATCTTCCACGGTTTGAATGAATGCGAAAAGCCAGGTATTTTTACACTTATCCCCTAGCTGCGCAAATGAGCCGCCTATAAAAGGGACGGGATCTAGATCTCGAGTCACACCAACCCTCCGCTGAAGCTTTCATCGAGCGCCTTCGACAAAAATCCATTCCATCATGGACAGTCGACGCTGCTCCTCCTCAAGGCCCCAGCCCTCACTGAAATTGGGAGAGATGCTCAGTCCCGCATAGCGAGCTAGTGACACTCCAAACCAAGGGATTTCTTCCCCGCCTTCATGGTTCCGTTCGAGCCGGACTTGCCACCTACAAGGGCGGAAAGCAAGCGGAGAGTGTCCCCGATCCTCTAAAGGAGAGCGGTATGCTTTGCCTTTATCTCGTAAGAGGACTCGGATTTCCAATTCATCCGTTTCTCCGGGGCTCTTGAGTTCTACGGCCTCCAGCTTGCACCACCTTACGCCGCCTCCATTTTGCACATCGCGGGCTTCGTGGCCCTTTGCGAACTGTTCTGGGCGCCGAGGCTCATTTTGCGCTGTGGAAGAGATTATTCTGCCTTTGTACCCTGCTCTCATGAGGGGTCAATATATCAAGTGGGCGGAGCCGAACTATGGCGCATCGCCGACCGGATATCTATCCGGAACCCCGAAGAAGGCGCCCAAGACCGGCCTTCGAATGGTTTTACATGGAGGACGCCCCGCTGCCGGATCCTGTTCGGATCGGCCTTCCGGAGTTTAGCAACGCCTCGAAGAAGCGCCTAAGCTGGCGCCATGGAGCCCCTCAGAGGGAAAAATGACCGGACGTCCTTTACTTGATGAGCCGAATAAGATTATCGGCTCATGCCGGATTGACCATGATTGGATTCATGGCAATATGCATTATGAGGAGTGCAGCCGCCCAATATAGGGGCCACCCATGTGGGACTTCAATGGGGAGGACGATGCCACCCGCCATGGCCGCAAAGGGTCGGATAGGTCACCGAACTGGTGAAGACCTTGTCCGCTATGTACAAAGGGAGGAGGAGGATTTTCTCCGCGCTACCCATCGAACGGGTTTTCTTCAATAATCCTCGGTTGGGTAAGCAAACATCTTTGTGGCCTGTCCGATCCATGTTCCCGTGGTTAAATATCTCATTTCATGGTTTCTACGCAGAACCGCGCCGGGCCGTGGAGAAGATACACAGCCCGCCCCCACAACCCGAGGATACGGAACGGTCCCTCGATCCGGCCTCCAAAGAGGACCCGGATATAAAGGTGGAGCTGATCGACGGGGTGTTCCACCAACTTAGCATCGCCAATGCTTTGGTTGCCATTGCGGCCGACTACCTCGGATTATTTCCGGCCTCCTAGGTAACCGTGACCGAAGTCCGGATACCGTGACCCACCCATGCTTTACTTCTAATCACCACGTATTTGATGGTGTTTCGCAGGGGCTGCCTTCAGGACGGCAAGCCGAGCCTGCCGCGGCCGTCCAACAAGGGGCAGCTCGGCCCAGCAGGCGGAAAAGAATTGCGGTACGACTCGAGACGTCGCCGCAACGGTATGATGTGCCATCGTGTTTTAAGGAGAGGTTCCTGGGAGGCACACTGACGCTCGTGGTTTTTTCAAGAAAAAGAGCGCTCGCCGGACTAAGTCCGGAGAAGTTGCCAATCGGTCCTCCGCCAACCAGGCTCAAAAGCCGAGTCCGGAAGGGGGGACAAACACGAGGCGTGCGTCGGATGCTCCTCCAACGGAGGATGCCGACAGACTGTCCGCCACCAAGTCGGAGGTGGAGAGCGCCATGAATCATAGGCACCGCCGACTATTCTACGTGACGACAGTTTTCCCAAGAGGCGTTGGACGCCTTTAGTTCGGGAGAAGCGCACCTCCGTGCCGCTCAAGATGGCCTAGCCAGAGCTACGAGCAGATGTGAAAAGACATACGGTAAGGAATTTTGACAGTTATATATGCCAAGAGTTCCCGAGACTTAAATAGTTAGGATAACTGATTTAAGGATCATTTGGAATGCAGGTTCTTACCGAAAAGAATACCCGCTTGTCCCAGAGCTTGAAGAGTGCAAGGCCCAACTTGAGGTCAAGATCTGCCGCGACCGGGAAGCCATGAAGACTCCTCCGTAATATATGCCCTTCAAAGTAGAAGTAGTTTCAAGAGTGCGGCGTGTGCAGAAATCGACATTAACATTGCGATAGCACCGGATGGATCCGACAAGCAACAGCTCTCGCGCCAGCTAAAGGCCGCGCGAGAGCGCTTACGAGGGTGCGGCAGAGAAAATAACCTCCAAGATGCCAACACCCAACCGGGTGAGGAACTAAAGGATGTTCGTGCTCAGCTTGTCCGACCAGAAGGAGAATCGACGGCTTGTCGCGGCATTTTCAAGAGGTGCTTAAACGAACTTTGAAAGAGTTCGCGAGGAAGGCGACTAACATAAACATGTATGTAGGTTTGCTCACAGGTCGCCCCGAGGAGGAGATGCCCAGCCTTCGGGTGATCTTCTTCCCGACTCGCTACAACCGCATTTAACGAAGTTCGGCAGTGATGAAAGGCGCCGCCAGCCTCGTGGCTATCTATCTCCCTGCCCAAGGCATTGGAGAGCTGGCAGAGCGGCTTCAAGGAGCACGGCGCGCTCCGACTATGGAAGATATCGGCCTGCCATTAAGGCGCCAGGAGGCCGGGCCATGGTAAAGATGCGTACATGAAGGTTGACCCAAACCACATGGCCGAGGTCGGACCTGTGGGGCTTGATGGGAAGGAGATCCCTGTAAGCTTAGTGTACAACCAAGTAGAATTGGCCGCCAAGTATTCCCAGCAAGATTGTAAATTAGATAGCCTATTAGATGGCATTGAGGAGGAATACAATTAGTCGAGTTGACTATGTAATTGAATATGACATGAAAATGTCTTCTAGCCGGATTGTATATCGCTTGTCATAGCGGATCTTTTCGCTTCGACCTCGGGACCCAATAGTCCGGAGTGTGTCCAATACCTTCATGGTTATGTAAGAACCGGGCATGCATGGAGACAAGGCGAGGGGTCATTATTGCTGTATCGCATAAGTGCCCAACTAGTTATGTTATATTACATGGATAGTAAGAAACATCTTCCAGGAGAATAGTTCCGTTATGGGTTCCTTTCCTCGGGAGGCATGCCCTAAAGTGCATGTCCAAACTGCTAAGAAAGCAGAAAATCATCCGGGGCAGATGGATAAATAGTTAAAATCATCTTTCAGTTCACCGACCGAATATTCCCTTAAGAACACTAGCTTTGGCTTCACCCGCCTCGAGGTACACATCCGGCTGACCCGGCAGAATAATCGCAGAGGTGCTCCTTTACCACCTAGCCGAACAATCGAGAACGAGGGGTAAGCACAGAGCCAGCAACCCAGCTTGGCCAAAACTTAAGTCATATCGATGCATATAATGGTGAGTAAAAGGTACATGCGAAGTTTGACATGTGTTGGGCATGAAGCTCAGATAAATAAGCTTCATTAAAGAAGCCCCAGTTATAATGAGCGCGACAGCGCGTCAAGTATGTGCGAACAAAGCGCAAACGAGCCTCTAAAGGCTTCAAGAAGAAGGAGAAGGAAGGAGAGAAATAAAAGACAGCAAAAATAGAAAATGTGGACGGAGGAAGGAGACGAACTCGAGTCCGCGCTTAGGCGAGAATCTTCGTGAGACGGGCTGCGCTCCATGGGTTCGCTCGAGTCGGTTATCCGATCGTTGCAGACGATATGCTCCGCCGTCGACCTGGTCGATGATGAAGGGACCTTCCCATTTGGGCTTGAGTTTGTCCATTTTCTTGTCCGCAGCGAGAACTAGTTCGCCAACATTGTAAGCTTTGGCCTGCATTTCCCTGCTTTGATATCTTCGAGCTCGCTGTTGATAAAGTGCGGAACGAGCTTTTGCCACGCCGCCCTCCTCCAATGCGCCCAACTGTCCTGCCGATCGAGCTCGGCTTCTCTTTCTTCATACATGCGCACGCGAGGTGAGTCATGCATTATGTCGCAGGCAAGACTGCCTCAGCGCTGCATACACCATAAAAATGGTGTGAATCTGGTAGTACGATTCGGCGTGGTCCGCAGCCCCCGTAGTACGGAGTCAAGCTCCTCAACCCAAAGGCGTGTTAGATTCCTTGAGGGACCGCACTAGTCCGGGTTTAATGCCGCCATGATTAGACCATTTGCTCGCCGACTTGACCGCTGGTTTGAGGGTGATAGATCGAGGCGAATCGAGCTTGATGCCCATGTTTTTGCACCATAATTTGACCTCATCGGCTGTGAAGTTGGTGCCGCTATCGCGATGATACTGTGGGGACGCCAGAGCGGTGCACTACCCCGATATGAAGTCTATCACAGCCCGGATTCGCCGCTTTAACAGTGCTTGGCCTCTATCCATTTGGTGAATTTATCCACCATGACCAATAGGTATTTTTGCTTGGGGTTCCTCCCTTAAGGGGTCCAACCATGTCAAGCCCCTGCATCGCGAACGGCCAGGTGATTGGTATAGTTTTGAGGGCGGTGGGTGGCATGTGGCTTTGGTTAGCAAAAAGTCTGGCAACCGACGATCGTTGGACTAAATATCACAAGATTCGCCCGGCCGCGGCCAATAAAATCCTGTACGGAAGGCCTTGCCTACAAGGGCCTGGCTGCGGGTGGTGCCCACCCAGTTCGGCATGAATTTCAGCCAGAGGTTTCGCCTTCCTCTTCGGAGATACACCTTTGAAGGACTCTGTTGTGCTTTTCTTATAGAGCTCTCCTCATGGACTTTATAGGCTTTGGATCGCTGCATCATGCAGCGAGCCTCATTTTGGTCTTCGGGAGTTCCCGCCTAGTTAGGTAGGCTAGGAATGGTTCCGGCCCACGGGCGATAACCGCCATTATTTCGTGGGTGGAGGGTGTTATCTCGCTGGCGAGCCTCCAATTGTGTCGAGTGTTCGTGTCGCAAAGGCGTTGGGTCCGGATTGTTATTTCCGACTCCTTCCCATAGTACGGATGGCTTGAACAGCCGCATCGTGAAGATGTTACGGACGGCATCGCTTTTGCGCCGATGCGCTAATACGTCCGCCACCTGGTTGTTATCCCGGCTATATGATGAAATTCGAGCCCTTCAACTGCAGACATTTTAGGACCGCATTGCGGTACGCTGCCATTTTCGGATCTTTGGCATCAAAGTCTCCGCTTATTTGAGATATCGCGAGGTTCAATCCCCGCCGCACCTCTAAGCGCTTAATGCCCATGGAGACTGCCATCCGGAGGCCGTGCGTATGGGCCTCGATTCGCCGCGCTTGTTGGAGTCCGTATACATTATCTCAAGGACGATTGGATCTGTGTCCCCGGTTGGGGACGCAGACGACGCCAGCCCCCAGTGCCGCCAACATTTTGGAGCCATCAAAGTGCATGATCCAATTGAGTATGCGCCGACTTTTTAGGGAGTTCGCTTCGTCCATTCGCCACGGTCAGCCAAAACCTGCGATTTAATAGCTCGTCGTGGCTTATAGGTTATGTCGAATGGAAGGAGCTCTATGTCCCATTTAGCAATCCGCCCGTCGCGTCATGGTTGTTTATAATGTCGTTAAGAGGTACTTCGAGGCTATCGTTATCGAACACTCTTGAAAGTAGTGTCGCAGCTTCCGGATACCCTGAACACCGCAGATGCTATCTTTTGATAATGTGGGTACCGGACTTGCATGGAGTTAGGACAAGGGACACATAGTAAACCGGTTTTGAAAAGGGAACCTGTCCGTCTGCTTTCGCTCGACGACGAGCACCGCTACCGACAACTTGATGTGTTGCAGCGATATATAATAGCATTGGTTCGCCCATGTTGGGCGCGCCAGACCGGATTTGTTGCCAATATGGCTTTTATTTCTTCGAGTCCGCCGTATGCATCCGCCCTCTGGTGTTTGGTGCGCCGAGGAGGCGGTAAAGGGTAACGCCTTTTCTCCCAAACGGGAAATAAAGCAGCTTAGAGCCGCCACGCATCCAAATAATTTTTGTATTTGTTTGAGGTCTTTGAATATCCAATTGTGACAGAGCTCGATCTTGGCTGGGTTTGCTTCAATTCCTCTACCGGACACAATGAAGCCTAAGAGCTTTCCGGCCGAACGCCAAGACGATTTTTCCGGATTGAGCTTAATGTCATATTTTCGAGATTTTCGAATGTGAGCCTCAAGTCGCCTACTAGAGTTTCGACATGCTTGGATTTGACGACCACGCCATCTACATATGCTTCCACAGCTTTGCCGATCTGGTTTGCCGACATGTCCGAATCATGCGCCGATATGTTGCGCCGGCGCTTTTGAGCCCAAGGGCATTGTGTTGAAGCGAGATGGGCCGATGGAGTGATGAATGCTGTTGCGGCTTGGTCAGTTCGCCATCTTGATTTGGTGGTAGCCGGAGTATGCGCCGAGGAAGCATAATGAGTCGTGTCCGCTGAAGGCCGATAATTTGATCAATGCGAGGGAGGGAAGGGATCCTTGGGCAAGCCTTATTAAGGTCTTTGAAATCAACACATAGGCGCCAGGATTTATCCTTCTTGGTACCATCACCAGGTTTGCTAGCCAGTCCGGATGTTTTATATCTCCGATGAATCCGCTTCCGAAGTTTGGCTAGCTCCTCCCATGGCCTGTCTCTTGGGTTCGAAAAGCGCCAAGAGCCTGCTTGATCGGCTTGAACTTTTAGGTATTTAGGCTGTGCTCGCCAGCCGACGGGATTCCCGGCATGTCCAAGGATGCCGTGCAAAATGTCCCGCTTTCTCAGAGAAATTCTCGTAAAGCGCGCCTACATCGGGTTTAATTGTGCCCCAATGGAGGCCGCCTTTGTAGGGTCCGCTGGTGGACTTGGAATCGACTATTTCATCCGCTGGTTTAAAAGAGTTGACTTGGATCTTTTATCAAGTATCACATCGCCCCTGCTTCATCGTGGGAGCGCATCGCAGTGAGTTCCTCGCCGCTAAGGCTTCAGATAGTGCCTCGAGGGCTAGTGCGGCTGTCTTGTTTTCGCGCTGAGTGCTATGTTCGGATCACTAGCGAGAGTGATGATTCCGTTAGGTCCGGCATTTTAAGCTTCATGTACCCATAATGGGGTATAGCTTGAAAATTGTGAATGCCTCTTGCCCTAATAAAGCGTGATATCCGCTGCTGAACGGGCCACTTGAAGTGTGACCTCCTCGGACCTGTAATTGTCCTCATGAAATAACACTACGTCCAGTGTGATTTTTCCTATGCAGCATGCTTCCCGGCTTGGGATTATTCCTCTAAAGGTTGTGCTGCTTCGCTCAATGCGGTTCCAGTCTATTTCCATTTTTCGGAGGGTTTCCTCGTAGATGAGGTTTAGTCCGCTGCCGCTGTCGGTGTCAAAACCGGCGGATCTCGGGTAGGGGGTCCCAAGTAGTGCGTCTTAGGATCAATGGTAACAGGAGGCAAGGGACACAATGTTTACCCAGGTTCGGGCCCTCTCGATGGAGGTAATCCTGCTTGATTAATATTGATGATGTGTGTTACAAGAGTGGATCTACCACGAGATCAAAGAGGCTAAGCCCTAGAAGCTAGCCTATGGTATGATTGTTGTATATTGTATATATGTCGACTAGCCTGGCCCTGGTTTATATAATGCACCAGAGGCCTAGGATAACAAGAGTCCTAGCCGAATACGCCGGTGGGGGAGGAGTCCTTGTCTTGATCACCAAGTCTTGCGGAATCTTCCTTGTATGGCACCGTCCGGACTGGCCCATGAGTATGCGGCCCTGGGTCCTCGCCCAATCTAACCGATTGGGGACGGCGGTGAGTACCCCTAGTCCAGACACACCAAGAGCCCCTGAACTGGTCTTCGTTGGGGACGCCTCGATTCTTCCGAACTGTTCTTCATCTTCGCCGCCGGTCTTGAAAACTGGTTCAACAAATCTTCTCATCTTCGATCTTGAGGATCGCCGAAATGCATTCGATGAGTTTACACGTCGGGCATCCAAGGAGCCCCTTTAAGTTTACGGCCTTTACCAATGCCTTGTTATTTTTATGCCACGCCTCGGGTTTGAAGTTATTCCCGGGAGGCAGTGTCCTCTTGCGTCCGAGCTCTAACGCCGGACTGCATTCGATGTATCTTTGGCAGCCGAGCACCAACGCCGGACTGCTTCCCAACTCTATCGCCGGACTATGTATCCGAGCTCCAACGCCGGACGGTATCCGAGCTCCAACGCCGGACGGTATCCGAGCTCCAACGCCGGACTATGTATCCGAGGTGTCGTAAATCACCTTGGTTCAAAGAAGTTTGAAGGAGTTTAGCCGAGCTTAAGGCCGGAAATGCCCTCTATGGAGCCAACCACTAGCATCCGAGCTTTATGCCGGACTGCTTCCGAGGTGGTGCACCACCCCGAATGTGGGCCGATTTTTGTCAATATTTTTGATTGGTGCAATTTATTCTCTCGCCGAGATACATAGCCAAGAACCTCAAGGTGGGTATCGGTCTAAAACCCGAGATGCACATGAAGGATGACATAAGACCGCTGATCCTCAGAGTCACGAGAGTCGTTGATTTGCAAAATCAGCCTAAGGATCAAGTCCTAGCTCGCGAATACTTCGACACAAAAAGCGGCGTGCTCAGTCCTCGAGACTCGGGTTGGGTGCGGCCACCAACCCGAGGATCAAAATCTCCTCGAAATCAGATTACACTTAAAATTTTCTGCATTGAACAAGCAATGCAAGAGCCCCCGAGACACCGGTCGGGTGGCAACACCGCATCGGGGATCGATGTGCCCTTTAATATTTGTAAATAATAAGCCCAAGCCCAAGAGTTCTCGAGCCTTAATGCGGCACGGTGGTCAATTAAGGATCTATATCCATAGTAAAATCACAAATTATTTGTAATGACTCTATGTATCCAAGTACTTTACGCCATTAATGCTCGGATCCGCATTGTACAAAACTTTTTGACCGACCATCGGCTTCAACCTCTTCGCCAAGAGTCAGAGTGTTTGTCCTACTTTATAAAGCCTTTGTGAGGGCAAAGATTTACGACAAACAAGGCAATCTGGCCATACGGTTTTATAAACAAAGGTACGCAGAGAGATATGTTATATTACTGTTTAATGTAAGAAATGTCTTCCAAAGAAAATAGTCCCGCTTATCGGTTCCTTTCTTTGGGTTGTCATGCTAAGCATGATCATGAAACCTCAGCTCCAATGTAAGAGCAAAAGATCGAGGATTTAGTTTGGGAGGCCGCTAATAGCCCCGGTAGTGTTCGGGCGACAACGAGGTCAAGCCAGAAACACTTCAGCCAATTTTATGAATGGCCCGCTATTTAACATAGTCATCGGATCGCTGACCAGTTTACACCAATTGTGACATACCGGCCGCTTTCTCCACCGAGGTGCTTGACCATGCGAGCTGGAAGCACAATCATGTGGTTCTCCTTTGCACACCTAGCCGAACAAAGCAGAATGTAGGAGGCAAGCGAGGAGCCGCAACCCAACTATTGACCAAAGACACAATTCAAACTGATGCATATATAGCAATATCCGCTGAATGTTTTTGCCGAACCTCTAAAGGTGTCCGCGCAGCACTACGAGACTTGTGCTGAAAACCCACAAATAGTTTAAAAGTGCCAAAGGCTTGAAAACCAAAAACGCCAAGAAAACATGACGTCCAACAAGATCAAGTGTTCGTGCCAATCCGAAAATTGACTTTAGAAAAAATGTGCTTCTGCGTTTTAACTTTGCAACGACTAAGAAGAAAAACACTTAGTATGAAACAACTCAAATAAACATAAGAGCCCCAAGTGACTTGGGTAAAAGTTGACTATAAAATGTAAGGTGACATGTAGAATGCCTTCTAGCCGGATTGTAGATCGCTTGTCGAAGCGGACCTTTTCGCTTCAACCTCTCGACCCAATAGTCCGAGGTGTCCGAATACCTCGCGTTATAAAACCGGGCATGCGTGGAGACCAAAGCGAGGGGTCATTAGTGCTTTATCGCATAAGTGCCCAACTAGTTATGTTATATTACATGGTTAGTAAGAAACATCTTCCAGGAGAATAGTTCCGTTAGGGGTTCCTTTCTCGAGGCATGCCCTAAAGTGCATGTCCGACTGCGAAAAGAGCAGAAAAACATCTGGGGCAGGTAAATAAATAGGTAAGAAATCATATTTTAGTTCACCGACCGAGTATTCCCTTAAGAACGCTTAGCTGCTTCACCCTACCGAGGTACACATCCGCTGACCGGCAGTAATAATCGCAGAGGTGCTCCTTTACCACCTAGCCGAACAATCGGGAACGATGGTAAGCACAGGGCCAGCAACCCAGCTTGGCCAGAACTTAAGTCATATCGATGCATATAATGGTGAATAAAAGGTACATGCGGAAGTGTGACACATGAGTTGGGCGAAAGCTCAGATAATAAGCTTCGCTAAAGAAGCCCCTGTGTATAATGAGCGCGGGTAGCGCGCCAAGTATGTGCGAACAAAGTTTGGACAAGGAAAATTTTTACAAGCAACTTTTTTTCTCTTCAAAAAAGTATAATGCTTGGTCGAACCGAACACAAGTTAGAAATTTAAAACTTTGAACGTGAAGGCAACTTAGCTGGTTAATGTGTTCGGTATTGACGATGCGGTCCGAGCTTGATGCGGGACAAGGTTCCATCCCTCAAGCCGATCCCGAGGTGGCGGAGCCAAAGAGCTCGGCACTCCGAAGTGGTGACATAGCATGGTCAATGAAGGACGGCAGAGTGATGCTGAAGTCCCTGGCATGGGGTAATGAAGTGTTGACGAAGCCCCCGCCCACCGAGGTGACGCTAAAGGATATAGTCCGCTGATCATTTTCCTGTGCACAAAAATAGTGCAAACCAGAGATAATAGTAATAAAATAAAATCGCTGCATAATAAATAATTTATGCAAAGTGAGCAATAAAAGAAATATGGTCTGGCGCCAAGTCAATGTCGGCGCAGGCGGCGGCGTGATGCGGTAAAGGCATGGCAATGCCTGAATTCACTGTGTCGGTCCGAAGTTCGGATGCGGCGCTTCACCGGACTATGTACGTAAACTGACCGAACCATCATGCGACCGCTGATAATGCGGCCACCATTTGATAGACCTGTGTACGTATGATGGACAAACCAGAGTAAATAATTCCTTGGGAAAAATTAACCCAAACACGAAAAAATAAATACTAGGATTAATAGCACCTAGTTTATTTGTTGTAGCAATCCGAAGGAAGGTGATTCCCAAAATTGGGACTCGATCCGCGCACCCATTGCCTGGTCGGCTAGTGACGCCGAAGTGTCCGGAGTAGGTTGATGAAGAGACGGTGAAGCCCCCGGTCCAGCCGAGATGTCGAAGTAGGTCGGCGTGATGGACACCAGCTTGAAGAAGCAATAGTGTGGCCTCGCCGATGCAGGTCGTGACGTGGTCGATGCCGCTTGATGAAGCGACCGCGGCGGCGATGCCGGTATGCCTGCTCCGTAATCCATGGGGCGCGATGTTGGTGATGATTTATCCTTCGCGATGCCGACTCTTGTTCGCTTGCCGAGATGATGATCCAAGAAGTTGAGCTCAGCTCAACAAAATGACGACGCGTTCAGCGCAGGTCGGCAACCGTGGAGCAATATTGCCGACTGGTTTGACACCAGCATGATGTTGAAGATCATGTTCAAAAGATTTTAAAGTTAGTGGGATGTTTTCGGAAACAAAACACAATACCCCATACAAAACTTCCTTCAAAAAGGATGTCCGAAATCCCGTTCATAAAAAAGACGAACTCGGGTCGGATTCGTTTTCACGCAGAAAACAGATCCGAAAAGTGATGCACTAGTCGGAAGGTTCCCGGAGTTTGGACGGTCGGATCGAGCTGAAATTTTGAGGGGTGGTAGATATAGGAATTCCACAGCCGATCAACGGTTGGATCTTCCAAAGGAAGTCCGAGCTAGAAGCTGGACAACACGCCCTAAACTCGTCCGGATTCTCGTCCAGATTCAATGTGGCTCCGGTATACCGGAGATTGCCAGAGATTCCTTCATCGGAACTCGACGAAATTTTCCAGGGTTGTTATAGACTCAATTACGCACAATTCCACCGAAGCAATCGTTAAAATGACGCTTGAGGATGCGGTGGCGGCGGACACAAGTCCGCTGTCAAGAAAAACAGTACAGTTGCCCGAGGGCAATGTTGACGTTGAGCCCCCGGGCCCCCTGGATGATTCCTCCATGATCTAGATAGAGATCGGAGTTGATGTTGATGAAGGCCTTCATCCGAACATGACGATCGGAGGTAGGACGCAGTCCTTGGTCGAACCAAGGTGACCAGTCAAGCTGGTGATGAAGAAGCCGACATCGCAGCTTGACTGCAAGCAATGAGCCATTGATCCTTTCACCGATCACACAGCGGGACTCTCAATGAAAGCACCAATGTCGGTGTCAAACCGCGGATCTCGGTAGGGGGTCCCAAGCAAGGCGCCTTAGGATCAATGGTAACAGGAGGCAAGGGACACAATGTTTACCTGTGTTCGGCCCTCTCGATGGAGGTAAAACCCTACGTCCCGCTTGATTAATATTGATGATGTGTGTTACAAGAGTGGATCTACCACGAGATCAAAGAGGCTAAGCCCTAGAAGCTAGCCTATGGTATGATTGTTGTATATTGTATATATGTCGACTAGCCTGGCCCTGGTTTATATAATGCACCAGGGGCCTAGGATAACAAGAGTCCTAGCCGAATACACCGGCGGGGGAGGAGTCCTTGTCTTGATCACCAAGTCTTGCGGAATCTTCCTTGTATGCGGCACCTGTCCGGACTGGCCCAAAGTATGCGGCCCTGGGGGTCCTCGGCCCAATCTAACCGATTGGGGGACTACGTGGTGAGTACCCCCTAGTCCAGGACACCGTCAGCCGCCATCCATGAGTTCCTTAGTAATGCGAAAGCCGTCCACTATTGGACTGAGGACCAATGCGGCTGGTGCTCGGGCTGTTCGGAATTTGGGTTTATCACTGGCATTAAAGGTAATAGCCGTGTCACTCCATGGATTTATTGTTGCTACTTGGTAGACTTCGGCAAGGTTGCGGAGTGTTCGTTTCCGCATGTTATTTGATGCGAAAGTCTCAAGACTATTAATACCGCATCGGTGTTGCTGGGCTGGGATTTTGAGGCTAGAAGCTCTTCGCCACTTTTGGCCACCTCGCCGTAGTATCCAACATGCTCAAGGCTATGAGTTGGAGTGGCGCCTCGACTATGAATTTTGCAGGTCCGCTTAGCCAACCGTCTCAGAACGCCTCGATGCGGCTATATCTCCCACGGTCGGGCACGACTTAGAGGCATAACCGCATTGAAAGCAATGTCGCAAGTGAGGTAATCTTCACACAACCCATGTAATACATAAGGAAAGAGATACATAGTTGGCTTACAATGCCACTTCACACAAGACATAAATAAACATCCATCATTCAGATTACACTCAAGGTCCGACTACGGAACCAAAATAAAAGAAGATACCCCAAATGCTACACAGATCCCCGATCGTCCCAACTGGGCTCCACTATCGATCATCAGAAAAAGACACATAGTAACGACCACGCCTCGTCGAACTCCCACTTGAGCTCGGTTGGCCACCTGACCGCATCGCCGGCACTCGCAACTGTTTTGGTAGAATCTGTGAGTCACGGGACTCAAAGAATCTCACACCCGCGAGATCAAGACTATTTAAGCTTATAGGAAGGACAGAGTTTTGAGGTGGAGCTGCAGCAAGCGACTAGCATATATGGTGGCTACATTCGCAAAAGAGAGCGAGAAGAGAAGCAAGGCACGGTCGTGAAGCTAGTAGCGATCAAGAAGTGATCCTGAACTACTTACGTCAAACATAACTCCAACACTGTGTTCACTTCCCGGACTCCGCCGAGAAGAGACCATCACGGTTACACACGCGGTTGATGTGTATTTTAATTGAGGTCAACTTCGGGTTTTCTACAACCGGACATTAACAAATTCCCATCTGCCTCATAACCGCGGGCACGGCTTTCAAAGATAATACCCTGCAGGGTGTCCCAACTTAGCCCATTATAAGCTCTCATGGTCAACGAAGGATATTCTTCTACCGGAAGACCCGATCAATCTCGAATCCCGGACTACAAGACATTTCGACAAAGAATAAAACAAGACCAGCAAGAAGCCACCCGACAGCCCGACAAATCCCGATAGGAGCTGCACATATCTCGCGCTCGTGGCACACCGGATAAGCTAAGCGTCAGAACCGACGAATCCAAGTTGCCAAGGAATGGTCCCGACGGTGCTCTAGTTTGGACCAACGTCAAGGAGCACCGCCCGGGTTTAAATAAAGATGACCTCGGCTCGCGAAACCCGGGGAAAAAGGCTTAGGTGGCAAATGGTAAAACCAATGTTGGGCCTTGCGGAGGAGTCTTATTCAAAGCGAACTGTCAAGGGGGTCCCATAAATCACCCAACCGTAAGGAACGCTAAATCAAGGAACATAACACCGTATGACGGAAACTAGGGTGGCAAGAGGAACAAAACACTGTGCATAAGGCCGAGCCTTCCACCCTTTACCAAGTATATAGATGCATTAATTATAGCAGATATATATTGTGATATCCCCAACAAGTAAACATGTTCCAACAAGGAACAACATCTCCATGTTCCAACAAGGAACAAACTTCATCTTCACCGCAACTAGCAACGCTATAAGAGGGCTGAGCAAAGCGGTAACATAGCCAATCAACGGTTTGCTAGGAAAGGATGGTTAGGGCTGACATGGCAATATGGGTGGCATGATAAGCAAGTGATAGGCATCGCAGCATAGGCATAGCAAAAGAGCGAGCATCTAGCATAGCAAAGATAGAAGTGATTTCGAGGGTATGGTCATCTTGCTCGCAAAGTTCTCGAGTTGTCGAAAGCTTGATCCTCGTAAGCGTTTCTCAACAGGTTCCTCGCTCACGCACTCGCCTCCCGCTCTACCCAAAGCAAGAACACAAACAAAGGAACCACAATAAATCACGGTGCAATGCACAAGCAACATGATGCAAAATATGGCATGATATGCGAGATGTGATATGCAATGCGATGCGCGCTCCGAAGGAAAATGATGAACCAGGCATCAACTTGGCAAACCAAGTATGCCGCTGAAAGATGAGATGATTTCGTTGAAATCGATATAAAGATCACCGAATCGGATGCACGGTTTGCAAATGACAAGCAAAACAAGAATGGCACAAATCTGCCATTAACAAAGATGATACCACTTAGCAAGCAACAAGAAATTAAGCTACTGCACCCAAACGTACCAAAAAGCATATGGCAGTGATCTACTCAAGATGCTTGACAAAAGATGAACACTGAGCTATGGCTAAATCACAACATAACAGGTCCAAACAAGCATGGCAAAAGTGCAAAATATAACAGTCGACATGGCATAAACAAAGATCGTAGCAATGTTCAGAGCAAGCAAACAACATGCTACAGGAACTTATAATAGCAAAACAAGGCATGGCATGAATCTACTCAAAGCATAGAACAAAAGTCCCTTATTGACCATAAGCCAAAAGGATCAGAAAATATAATAACACCCATGTCAATATAGCAAGTTTCATAAGATTCAAAGAACATGGCATGTCAAAACAGATAACAAGTAGGCATGTTTAAGAGCTCAAAGCACTCACTACAGAGCCTTACATGATAAACTAAGCATACATACATCAAGAAGACATGGCATAGAAGATATACATGGCAAGAACAACATCATAGCATACACGGATCAACCACAACAACCTTGGCAAAATTGAATAACATGTAAACAATCTGCCAGAAACATTTTATAGCAAAAGTAGAGCTCGATTGACTCAAGCTATGGCACTCCATAATTGCAAACAAAGGCATGGATGGATAGAGCATAACCATATGTTCAAAACATCCTTATTGAAGTATCTCAAAATATGCATGGATTCTCGGTAGCATCAAGTTAACATGGCATAAAAATATCAAGAAACAGGGCTGAAATCAGCAACATCAGAAGCCTAGTTTGCATGCTTGTGCTAGTCACCACATAGATCACAAAAATACATGGCATACACCCTGGAAAGATGGCATGGCATATTACAAAACACATGTAGGACTCAAGATCATAGGGTGCACACATCAATCATGGCAAAATGACAAAGTGCATGTTCATTAAGAAACAAACTAACATCACATAGCCCTCTTCTAACAGCATTTTGGGCATCAAGATGAGCTCAAATGAAAATGATGCAATGAGATGAAATGATCTACTCTTCGAGGCTAACATTTTGACATATTACACGCACGAAACGGAGCTACGGTGCAAAGTTATGATCCGCTGAAAATGCCACAAATTAATCACCGAAATAGAACTTAGACGAATTTTGGGGGAAGAAGTCAACCCTTCGGATCCGATCGAGATCCGCCGAGACGAAGCGAGGACGGCGGCGTGGCTCGCGGAGGCTCGCCCGGGCCGGGAGGAGAGGCGGCGGCCGCGGCCGCGGAGACGCCGGGTGGCGGCGGCGGCGGGCGGCGCGGCGGCGGGCGCCGGAGTCGGGCATGGCTGGGCGGCGCGGCCGAGGCGACCGCCAAGCGGGGTGGCGGCCGGGCGGAGGCGGGCGGCGAGCGCCGGGACGGGGCGCGGCTGCGCGCGGCCGGGCCGTGAGGAGGCGCGAGGGCTCGCGGTGGGCCTCAAGGGCGGGCGGCGGGCAGGCGCGGGCGGTGATACGTGGCGCGCCCGATTGGCCGGCACGGCGGTGGATTTCGTCCGGCCGGGCCGGACGTGTCCGGGGGCGCGAGGTAGGGGAAGGCTAGGGTTTGTACCACGATTTGGAATGCGGGGTGTATAAATAGGCATAGAGGGAGCTAGGAGAGTCCAAATGAGGTGTAGTTTTCGCCCACACGATTGTGATCGAACGACGGAGAGCATGGAAGTGACTTAGATGGGTTATTGGACTATTTTGAAGGGGTGTTGGGCTGCAACTTAAAAGAGGCTTTTGCGAGTGTGCGGTTAACTGCTGAGTACCAAACGAGCTCCAAATGACCCGAACTTGACAGGTGGTCTACCGTGGTATACCAAGGCCACTTGACAAACCTCGTCCATTCCGAGAAAGTTTAGTACCCGCCACGAAAAACGTAAAAGGGACGCCGGGGACATAGGAGTGCCGGATTGCAAAATGGACAACGGGAAAATGCTCGAATCATGAGACTAACACGTATGCAAATGAGATGCACATGATGACATGATATGAAATGCATGACATGGACAAAATGCAAAATGAAGAAAACCCAACCACGGAGGGAATATCATATCACAATGCCGAAAATGGCAAGAGTTGGAGTTACAAATATGGAAAGTTACATCCGGGTGTTACAACACTCCACCACTACAAGAGGATCTCGCCCCAGATCTAGGACTGAAAGAACTCCTGATATTCGAACGGAGGTGATCCTCGCGCCCCCGTGTGGCTTCACGGTCGGAATGGTGTGACCACTTCACTTTCAGGAATTTGATTGACTTGTTGCGAGTCTTGCGCCGGTTTCTTCAAGAATAGCAATGGGTGCTCATGATAAGAGAGATCTTCTTGAAGGTCAATTTCTTCGGTTGATAGTGTGCTCAGAGTCTTGAAGCACTTGCGGTTGTGACACATGAAACACATCGTGCACATTCGCCAAGTTGGACGGAAGCTCGTTGATAGGCTAGATCGCCTCTTTGCCAATGATCTTGAAAGGACCCACGATCTAGGGGCAAGCTTCCTTTGATACCAAAGCGACGAGTGCCTTTCATTGAGAGACGCGGAGGTAGACATGGTCTCCGATTTCAAAAGCCACATCACGGTGCTTATCATCATAATAGTTTTCCGCGCGATTATGCGCGGCTTTGAGATTCTCACGAATGACTTTGCACATTTCTTCGCTTCGTGATCAAGTCGCTGCCAAGAAGTTGGCGCTCACCTGTCTCGCACCAATTGAGAGGAGTACGGCACTTTCTCGCCATAGAGAATTTCGAATGGGGCCTTGCCCAAACTCGCTTGGAAGCTGTTGTTGTAGGAGAACTCGCATATGGAAGACAATCTTCCCATTTCATACCGAAGGAAATGACACAAGCCCCGAGCATATCTTCAAGGATTTGATTTACTCGCCGACTTGGCCACTTGTTTGAGGATGGAAAGCTGTGCTGAAACGAATGTTGGTGCCCATGGCCTTCGAAAAGAATCCCAAAACTTGGAGGTAAAGATGCTGCCACGGTCTCAAGAGATCACTTGTGGAATGCCGCAAGGAGACAATCCTCGAGGTGTATAGCTCGCCAACCGAGCTGCTGTGATAGATTCTTTGATAGGAAGAAAATGAGCCACTTTAGTAAGCTTGTCAATGACAACGAAGATAGCATCATTTCCACGCTTGGACTTTGGAAATCCAGTCACGAAGTCCATTTCGATATGATCAAACTTCCATTCTCGAATAGCAAGAGGTTGGAGGAGACCAGCTGGTCGTTGGTGTTCTACTTTCACTCTTCTCGCAGACATCACACTCATTCACGAATTGAGCAATTTCGCTTCATTCGAGTCCACCAATATGACCGCTTGAGGTCATGGTACATCTTCGCACTTCCAGTGATGAATGGATAGAAGCGAATTGTGCGCCTCGCTCATAATGACTTTTCTCAGATCACCCTTAGGAACCACAATCCGTCCTCAAGAAAAGAGTATCTTTGTCATCAATGTGGAAGCACTTGTACTTGAAATGCCCTTGTCGATACCACGCTTCACCTTTTTCACCATGGTATCCAGAGTTGAGCCTCACGAATCTGATCTTCCAAAGTAGGAGAGACTATGAGGTTGGCAAGAAAGCCTTGAGGAACAACTTGAAGATTCAGCTTGTGGAAAGCTTCACAAAGATCCGCCGGAAGGGCTTGAGGATTAAACTGCTGCAAGAAGCCTTCCCGCTCAAAGCATCTTCAATGACATTGGCCTTGCCCGAGTATATTCAATACTTGGGTTGTACTCTTGAATCATTTCACCCATCGAGTCTGCTCGAGGTTGAGGTTGGGTTGAGTGAAGATATACTTGAGGCTCTTGTGATCGGTGAATATGTCCACTTTCCTTCCCAACAAGAGATGTCTCCATGTTATCAATGCATGGACAACTCGCCGCCAACTCAAGATCGTGAGTGGGGTAGTTCTTTTCGTTGGGCTTCAATCACGAGAGGTATAGGCCACAACTCTTCTCTTGCATTAACACAGACCGAGACCTTGAAGAGAAGCATCACGTAAAACTTCAAATGGCTTGGATTCATCAGAGGAGTCAAGATAGAGCTGTGACGAGTTTCTTTGAGAGTATTGAAAGCAACATCACACTCGGAGACCGTATATACTTCACATGCTTCGAGGAGGTTGGAAAGAGGCTTTGCAATCTTGGAGAAATTCTCAACGAATCTTCGCAATAGCTTGCAAGACCAAGAAAACTACTGAGCTGCTTGACATTCCGAGGAGGTTCCCAATTCACAATCATGACACCTTCTCGGATTAACAGCGATGCCCTTGGCGGAGATGATGTGACCAAGGTAAAGCACTTCATCAAGCCAAAATTCACATTTGGAAACTTCACATAGAATTGATACTCTCGAGCTTGTCTAGCACCAATCGCAAATGTTTGGCATGATCCTTCTTATTCTTGGAGAAGACCAAAATATCATCAAGATAGACCAAGACGAATTCATTGGTGTAGGGGTTGAAGATGAAGTTCATCATCCGAGAGAATGTTGGAGGAGCATTGACAAGGCCGAAAGACATGACAAGATATTCATAAGAACCAAAGCTTGTTCTCAATGCTGTCTTGGGAATATCTTGTTCACGAATGTGAATCTGATGATAACCCATAATGAAGGTCAAGCTTGAGAACACTTTAGCACCTTTGAGTTGCTCAAAAGCTCATTGATGTTGGGAAGTGGATACTTGTTCTTGATTGTCTTCTTATTCAATGGACGGTAATCGACGAAAGTCGGTCCGCGCCATCCTTCTTCCGGACAAAAGAACACCACAACCCCAAGGAGATGAACTCGGCCGATCAAACCCAGACGCTCTTGTTCATCGAGCTGCTTCTTCAATTCCTTCAGCTCATCAGGTCCAAGCTTGTATGGACGCTTGCAAACGGGTTCAAGCCGTGCTCAAGATCGATAATCTAATTCAATCGGCCGATGAGGAGGCATACCCGAAGCTCTTCCGAAAGACATCTTGGTACTCACAAACGATCGAATATGAGAGATAGCATCCAATTCGCCCTTCTCATTGAGAGAAAACAACCAATGGTTTCATCACGAAGCGCATAGATGATCACATCATTAGAAGAGTGAGTCAATTGAATTTCCCGGCAGCACAATCAAGCTGAGCTTTGTGCTGAGAAAGCCACCATTCCGAGAATAAGATCAATATCCGAATCACCAAGGACAAATGGTTTAGCCGTAAATCTATAGTCGCCCATCTTGATAGAAACAT
Source organism: Aegilops longissima (assembly GCA_021605205.1). NCBI lineage: Eukaryota > Viridiplantae > Streptophyta > Magnoliopsida > Poales > Poaceae > Aegilops > Aegilops longissima. Next base: position 11,744 of record JAHIAM010001956.1, on the reverse strand, counting down.
CCGAATCCTTGTGGTAGCCCTCATAGAAGAGGCCGGAGAAACAACTCCCAAGGGTTTTTCCAACATCTCCTAAATGAAATCATGCTTTGCAACAAATGATCTAGACATGAAACAATGCGATGCACCAGATCAAATAAAACTTTTGGAGGAATATCATTAATCGAGAGATTACCCATTATCACATCGAAGATTCCTCCGCTTGAGCTGCATTCATCATATTCACCTTGCGCACTTGGGATTATGCTTGACCACCGCATTGCTGGAAGATTTCACAGAGGAGGAGGCGGAAGGCGCCTGGTTGAAGCATTTGTTCGATAGTGACCTTTCGCCGACATTTGTTGCAAGTCACCTCCGAGAGCGGACGGTGGTAAGGAGCACTTGACTTTGGAGCTTGAGAATTAGACTTGTTCGATAGCCTGGGTTGGGCGGGTGGGAAGATCCACGACCACCTGAGTTCTTCTCACGATAAGGCCGACGGAACGGAGGAGGAGGAAGGTAGAACTTCGCTGCTTAGCTGCCACTTGAGAGGAAGAAGAAGACTGAACTGCATCCCCGATTCTCTTCTTAGAAGCCTCACATTTGAGCTGGGCAGCTTCTTGCTTCAAAGTGCCATGTTGTAGAATTCATCATACTTTTCTCGCTCAAAAGCACAAGAGCTAATTGCAGATCTTCTCCGAGACCACCTCTGAATTGATAGATCATACTCTTTTCATCGTGGACGCCTTGCTTAGCAAAGCGAGCGAAGTTTCTCGAACTGGATATTGTATTGATACACGACATGTTGCCTTGCTTGAGATTGCGGAACTCCTCACGCTTGCTCTCAACAACACTTTTCGAATGTGGTGAGCTCAAATCTCGGCGAACTCATCCTGTAATGACACGACCTCCTCTCGAATCTTTGTATTGCTGGTACCACTCAAAGAGCTTGGTCCTTGAGTTGAAACGAAGCAAACTTGACAAAGTCCTCGTGTCCGACATTGCTACATTCAAAATGTTTGCAGATGTCCACAAGCCAATCGTCAGCCTCAGTGGCCTCGGCTACGTAAACCGAAAGACTTCGCTGATTAGCGAGGAACTGATCGAGAGTAGCAAAGTGCGGCTGGTTGTTGCCTTGACTTTGATTTCCTTGATTGCCTTGCCCTTGGGTACGCTTCTGCAAGAGCTGCAAAATCATCTAAGCATTGGCATTGGTGGCTGCCATGATAGTTGCCATGCCTCCGGAGGCGGAGGTGGAGGTGGAGGGTCTGATCGACTCCCATCATTTCGCTCCGGATTCGACGCTGGCGGAGCCATCCTCAAGAGGGTGACATCCGTTAGTCCTTGATAGACAGATAGACAAGTTGAATCAACGGATAGAAATTGCAACATATAGTCTTCACAATAAACATTCAACAAGGATGAACGAATGAATTCCAAAGTTAACATCACACGCCCATTAAGGTGAGAAGCCACTTGATTAAGGGTTGATGAAAAAATAACAAGGTACGATCGAACAAATAAGTGGTAAGGATTACCCAATCACAAACCAAATATCTCAAGGGAAGAAATGCTAAGAGCTACTTGAATCCCACCTATAAACTCCCAAACTTTCTCGGTTATGCAATCTGGTGTTGGGGATACAGGGACACAAAATATATCACCCAAACTAACAATACCTAGATCCAAACCAGTATCCATCCGTCAACACATAACCAAGAAACCTTCGAAATCATGTACCTCGACCTTCAAAAACATCCGTTATATGAAGTCATGGCAATACTCCCGAGCTCGCCTCAAAGATCGGGTTATCGGGTTATCTCACCAACAACTGTACAAAAGAGATTTCGATGTCGGCAAATCTCGTATTCCAGAACTGCAACGATAAAATTGTGACGACAACACCTCGGAGCTCAACTCCCCGACACCGCCACAACCCCTAAATGTCGAGGCACCAAGAACAATGTTCTCGCCACAAAACCATCGAACGATTCCAAGATACCCGCGTGATCCTAAAATTTTTTAGTGAAATTTGAGGAGAGGAGAGTCAAAACTTCTACGTCAGAGACCTCACCAGAGCGATTTAAGGGACCGGGAGTAAAAGAATCCTAGTCTCCGATATATATAATCCTAAGACTCAAAACATTTTCCGTTCTAGACTCAACAACGCTAGCAAACAATCAAGTAGGGGGCTCCTAAGTCGGGGAAGGCTTTGATACCAACTTGTAACGCCCTCGATGCGGCTATATCTCCCACGTGTCGAAGCACGACTTAGAGGCATAACCGCATTGAAAGCAATGTCGCAAGTGAGGTAATCTTCACACAACCCATGTAATACATAAGGGAAAGAGGTACATAGTTGGCTTACAGTTGCCACTTCACACAGTACATAAATAAACATCCATCATTCAGATTACACTCAAGGTCCGACTACAGAACCAAAATAAAAGAAGATACCCCAAAAGCTACACAGATCCCGATCGTCCCAACTGGCTCCACTACATCGATCATCGTGAAAGACACATAGTAACGACCACGCCTCGCCGAACTCCCACTTGAGCTCGGTTAAGGCCACGCTTTTGGTAGAATCTGTGAGTCACGGGCTCAGCAATCTCACACCCGCGAGATCAAGACTATTTAAGCTTATAGGAAGGACAGAGTTGTGAGGTGGAGCTGCAGCAAGTTTACTAGCATATATGGTGGCTACATTCGCAAAAGAGAGCGAGAAGAGAAGCAAGGCACGGTCGTGAAGCTAGTAGCGATCAAGAAGTGATCCTGAACTACTTACGCCAAACATAACTCCAACACTGTGTTCACTTCCCGACCCCGCCGAGAAGAGACCATCACGCTTACACACGCGTTGATGTGTATTTTAATTGAGGTCAACTTCGGTTTTCTACAACCGACATTAACAAATTCCCATCTGCCTCATAACCGGGCACGGCTTTCGAAAGATAATACCTGCAGGGTGTCCCAACTTAGCCCATTATAAGCTCTCACGGTCAACGAAGGATATTCCTTCTACCGAAGACCCGATCAATCTCGAATCCCGGACTACAAGACATTTTGACAAAGAATAAAACAAGACCAGCAAGACCACTCGATCGTGCCGACAAATCCCGATAGGAGCTGCACATATCTCGCTCTCGTGGCACACCGGATAAGCTAAGCGTACAGGAACCGACGTAATCCAAGTTGCCAAGGAATGGTCCCGACGGTGTTTAGTTTGGACCAATGCTCAAAGGAGCACCGGCCCGGGTTAAATAAAGATGACCCTCGGGCTCGCGAAAACCCGGGAAAAAGGCTTAGGTGGCAAATGGTAAAACCAATGTTGGGCCTTGCCGGAGGAGTCTTATTCAAAGCGAACTGTCAAGGGGTCCCATAAATCACCCAACCGTAAGGAACGCTAAATCAAGGAACATAACACCGTATGACGGAAACTAGGGTGGCAAGAGGAACAAAACACTGCATAAGGCCGAGCCTTCCACCCTTTACCAAGTATATAGATGCATTAATTATAGCAGATATATATTGTGATATCCCAACAAGTAAACATGTTCCAACAAGGAACAACATCTCCATGTTCCAACAAGGAACAAACTTCATCTTCACCGCAACTAGCAACGCTATAAGAGGGCCGAGCAAAGCGGTAACATAGCCAATCAACGGTTTGCTAGGAAAGGATGGTTAGGGCTGACATGGCAATATGGGTGGCATGATAAGCAAGTGATAGGCATCGCAGCATAGGCATAGCAAAAGAGCGAGCATCTAGCATAGCAAAGATAGAAGTGATTTCGAGGGTATGGTCATCTTGCTCAAAAGTTCTCGAGTTGTCGAAAGCTTGATCCTCGTAAGCGTTCTCAACAGGTTCCTCGCTCACGCACTCGCCTCCGGCTCTACCCAAAGCAAGAACACAAACAAAGGAACCATAATAAATCACGGTGCAATGCACAAGCAACATGATGCAAAATATGGCATGATATGCGAGATGTGATATGCAATGCGATGCGCGCTCCGAAGGAAAATGATGAACCAGGCATCAACTTGGCAAACCAAGTATGCCGCTGAAAGATGAGATGATTTCGTTGAAATCGATATAAAGATCACCGAATCGGATGCACGGTTTGCAAATGACAAGCAAAACAAGAATGGCACAAATCTGCCATTAACAAAGATGATACCACTTAGCAAGCAACAAGAAATTAAGCTACTGCAACCAAACGTACCAAAAAGCATATGGCAGTGATCTACACAAGATGCTTGACAAAAGATGAACACTGAGCTACGGCTAAATCACAACATAACAGGTCCAAACAAGCATGGCAAAAGTGCAAAATATATACAAATTGACATGGCATATACAAAGATCAGTAGCAATGTTCAGAGCAAGCAAACAGCATGCTACAGGAACTTATAATAGCAAAACAAGGCATGGCATGAATCTACTCAAAGCATAGAACAAAAGTCCCTTACTGACCATAAGCCAAAAAGGATCATAAAATATAATAACACCCATGTCAATATAGCAAGTTTCATTAATGATTCAGCAACATGGCATGTCAAAACAGATAACAAGTAGGCATGTTTAAGAGCTCAAAGCACTCACTACAGAGCCTTACATGATAAACTAAGCATACATACATCAAGAAGACATGGCATAGAAGATATACATGGCAAGAACAACATCATAGCATACACGGATCAACCACAACAACCTTGGCAAAATTGAATAACATGTAAACAATCTGCCAGAAACATTTTATAGCAAAAGTAGAGCTCGATTGACTCAAGCTATGGCACTCCATAATTGCAAACAAAGGCATGGATGGATAGAGCATAACCATATGTTCAAAACATCCTTATTGAAGTATCTCAAAATATGCATGGATCCTCGGTAGCATCAAGTTAACATGGCATAAAAATATCAAGAAAACATGGCTGAAATCAGCAACATCAGAAGCCTAGTTTGCATGCTTGTGCTAGTCACCACATAGATCACCAAAATACATGGCATACACCCTGGAAAGATGGCATGGCATATTACAAAACACATGTAGGACTCAAGATCATAGGGTGCACACATCAATCATGGCAAAATGACAAAGTGCATGTTCTAAGAAATGTAAACTAACATCACATAGCCCTCTTCTAACAGTATTTCGGGCATCAAGATGAGCTCAAATGAAAATGATGCAATGAGATGAAATGATCTAATCTTCGATGCGAACATTTCTACATATTACACGCACGAAACGGAGCTACGGGTGCAAAGTTATGATGCGTTGAAAATGCCATCAATTAATCACCGTAATAGAACTTAGACGAATTTTTGGGGGGGAAGAAGTCAAACCTTCGGATCCGATCGAGATCCGGCCGGGACGAAGGCGAGGACGGCGGCGCGGCTCGCTGGAGCTCAGCCCGGGGCCGGGGAGGAGAGGGCGGCGGGGCCGGCCGCGGAGACGCCGGGGTGGGCGGCGGCGGCGGCGCGGGCGGCCGGGCGCCAAGTCGGGCCGGCCGGGCGGCCGGAGGCGACCGCCGGGCGGGAGGCGGCGATGGCGCTGCCGGAGGCGCGCCGGGCGGAGGGCGCGGGCGGCGAGCGCCGGGGGGGCGCTGGGGGCGGCGGCGGCCGGCGGGAGGCGCTGGCGCGCGCCGGGAGGAGGCGCGCGCGCCGCGCCGGGAGGAGGCGCGGGAGGGCCCGCGGGGCTCGCGCGGGCCTGGGCGGCGGGCAGCGCGCGGCGCGACGTGGCGCGCCCGATTACGGCGCTGCTGCGGATTTCGCCCGGCCGGCCGGACGTGTCCGGGCGCGAGGTAGGGGAAGGCTAGGGTTTGTACCGCGATTTGGAATGGGGGGTGTATAAATAGGCATAGAGGAAGCTAGGAGAGTCCAAATGAGGTGTAGTTACCACACGATCGTGATCGAACGACGGAGAGCATGGAAGTGACTTAGATGGGTTATTGGACTATTTTGAAGGGTGTTGGGCTGCAACTTAAAAGAGGCTTTTGCGAGGGTGCGGTTAACTGCTGAGTACCAAACGAGCTCCAAATGACCCGAATCTTGACAGGTGGTATACCGTGGTATACCAAGGCCACTTGAAAACCTCGGTCCATTCCGAGAAAGTTTAGTACCCGCCATGGAAAACGTAAAGGGGACGCCGGGGACATAGGAGTGCCGGATTGCAAAACGGACAACGGAAAATGCTCGAATCATGAGACTAACACGTATGCAAATGAGATGCACATGATGACATGATATGAAATGCATGACATGGACAAAATGCAAAATGAAGAAAAACCCAACCACGAGGGAATATCATATCACAATGCCAAAATGGCAAGAGTTGGAGTTACAATTATGGAAAGTTACATCCGGTGTTACACCTCCAAGACGGTTCCGCACTTTTAGGGTTTTTGTTTTTGATGTTTAACCCAGTGCTTGGTGATGATGCACCCTTTATTTCGGACTAGGGATGTATTCGGGGCCGGATTATCCCAAAATTTACTTTCGGTTTTCCAAGCACTTCCATCGCACAAGATTTTTGTACTATGGTCACCAAGTCAGCAAAGCATGTAATTTCGCTGACGACTTGTGGCGCTTTAGGATTCCCTTGTCCGCAATTATTGCAGAAAAGTGAGATTAAGGCCTCCTCTCGGCAGTCCTTATCCTGTCCATAACCGTGGAGGAATCGCCCAAGAATGATGTACTATTTTAGCGGGATCTTGCCGAATTCGGGATAGATCGCTAATGTTTGGGTGGGCGGTGGAACTAGATCCGAACCCCGCCCAATTTAAGACTCAGGGGGCCGTAGAAGTTTCCTAACTTGGGAGTTTGGATTTTTGAATGCTATCCAATGAATCCAACCCGCCGCCGACTTTAAGTTCGTGGCTTGATCGACATCCGCCCCTCTGGGAATCCGCATGGAGGGATCGAATCCGGACGTAGCTAGTCCTTAAGATAGAAGAAGAATCACCGTATTGCTCCTCTACCACAGCAACATGATGGGTAGCCTGGGGAGAGTTGATCTCTCTCAGATCGATTTTAGGCCCGATCTGGTCGTAGTCTGTGGCGACTCCTGTATGCGGCGATGCGATCCAAGAGCTCGTTTACGGAGGAGAGCTCGATCGGATCTAACTGCTCGGCAAGTTCCGAGTTAATGTGAAGATTGGTTTCGATGACCCGAGAAGTCATCGTCGGCGCGGTGGCCGAACCGGGCGGTCATAAGAAAACCACCTAACCAAGAGTCTCACCAAGGCCAAGGCCTTTTGGCGATAGTATCATCTTTAAAGACGGGATGAGGCATCCTTCCCGACGGCGACGGCACAGAGGAACTCTCAATGAAAGCACCAATGTCGGTGTCAAACCGCGGATCTCGGTAGGGGGTCCCGGACCGCGGCCTAGGCGGATGGTAACAGGAGACAAGGAACACGATGTTTTACCCAGGTTCGGCCCTCTCGATGGAGGTAATACCCTACCCCGCTTGATTAATATTGATGATATGGGTAGTACAAGAGTAGATCTACCACGAGATCGATGTGCTAAACCCTAGAAGCTAGCCTATGGTATGATTGTTGTTCGCCCCACGGACTAAAACCCTTCGGCTTATATAGACACCGAATAGGGTTAGGGTTACACGTAATCGGTTACAATGGTAGGAGATCTACATATCCGATCACCAAGCTTGCCTTCCACGCCAAGGGAAGTCCCATCCGGACACGGGACGAAGTCTTCAATCTTGTATCTTCATAGTCCAGAGTCCGCCAAGGGTGATAGTTCGCTATCCGGACACCCCCTAATCCAGACTCCTCAACAGATGTCAAATGAGCGCACCGCCAAGAAGGCGAGGCCGAGCCGGGGGAGGGCGGTCGACCTCCTCCCCATCTCGGCGAGGCCGAGCCAGAACGAGCCAGAGCAGGCGACGCTGCCAGCGTGATGCGGCATCGCATGCGGCGGCGCAGTCCGTAACATGACTTGCCCCCGCACCGCACTAAGGGGCATAGTTGTACCGACACATCTTCCTTGTATGGACTTGCCCCATTATCTATCTTTAGGGTGTGTGGGTGCATGTGGGGGAAACAGAATAACCGCGACCGCACTGCAAACGAGCACACTGCCAAGCTAGCGCGAGGCCGAGCTGGGGGGAGGGGAAGCCCTCCCCAACCCGGCGAGGCCGAGCCAGAACGAGCCAGAGTAGCGACGACGCGCAGCGCATCACAAGGTCAAGATGCGGAGGCGAAGTCCAGAACATGACTTGCCCCCGCATTGCACCGAGGGGCATAGTTGTACCGACACATCTTTCTTATATGGACTTGCCCCCATTATCTATCTTTTAGGGTATGGGGGTGCGTGTGGGGGGAACAGAATAACCGCATCTGCTACCACAAACGAGCGCATCGCCAGATTAGCGCGAGGCCGAGCCGGGGAGGAGGCGGAGTAGGGTCGGGACCCTCCCCATCTCCGGCGAGGCCGAGCCAGAACGAGTCAGAGTGAAGCGACGCACGCAGCATGCCGCGACGTCACATGCGGAGGCGAGTCCGTAACATGACTAGCCCCCGCACCGCACCGAGGGGCACAGTTGTACTAACACATCTTCCTTGTATGGACTTGCCCCCATTATCTATCTTTAGGGGTGTGTGAGTGCGTGTGGGGGGGGGAACAAAATAACCGCACCGCGCCTGTCAAACGAGCACACTGCCGCGTTATTGCGAGGCCGAGTCGGGGGAGGGGGTCGGACCCTCCCCATCCCGGGCGAGGCCGAGCCAGGAACGAAGTCGTAGCAGCGACGACGCGCGCCCAGTCATGCAAGGCGTCTCATGCGGAGGCGAGTCCATAACATGACTTGCCCTCGCACCGCACCGAGGGGCATAGTTGTACTGACACATCTTCATTATATGGACATGCCCCCATTATCTATCTTTAGGGGTGTGTGAGAGTGTAGGGGGGACAGAATAACCGCACTGCGCCTGTCAAACGAGCGCATTGCCGCATTAGCGCGAGGCCTCCCCCATCCCGGCGAGGCCGAGCCAGGGACATGACGTAGCACGTGATGACGCGGCGTGCCGCGGGGTCGCATGCGGAGGCGAGTCCGTAACATGACTTGCCCCCACACCGCACCGAGGGGCATAGTTGTACTTACACATCTTCCTTGTATGGACTTGCCCCCATTATCTATCTTTTAGGGGTGTGTGGGTGCGTGTGGGGGGGGGACAGAAGAACCGCACTGCGCCTATCAAACGAGCGCACTACAGCGTTAGCGCGAGGCCGAGCCAGGAACGAGCCGTAGTAGGCGACGGCGCGGCGTGCCGCGGGGTCGCATGCGGAGGCAAGTCCGTAACATGACTTGCCCCCGCACCGCATCGAGGGGCATAGTTGTACTGACACATCTTCCTTGTATGTACTTGCCCCCATTATATATCTTTTAGGGGTGTGTGGGTGTGTGTGTGTTTGTGGGGGGGAACAGAATAACCAGACTGCACTGCCAAACGAGCGCCTCGCCGCCAAGAAGCGCAAGGCCGAGCCGTGAGGGAGGGGGGTCGGGACACCCCTCCCCTATCCTGGCGAGGCCGAGCCAGGAACGAGCCTTAGCAGGTGACAACGCGGCGTACCGCGGCGTCTCATGCGGATGCGAGTACGTAACATGACTTGCCCCCGCACCGCACCGAGGGGCATAGTTGGTGTCGGTGTCAAAACCGGCAGATCTCGGGTAGGGGGTACCGAATCAGGCGCCTAGGAGGATGGTAACAGGAGACAAGGGACACGATGTTTACCTGTGTTCGGGCCTCTTGATGGAGGTAAAACCCTACGCCCCGCTTGATTGATATTGATATTGTGGATGTTTACAAGAGTGGATCTACCACGAGATCAAGGAGGCTAAACCCTAGAAGCTAGCCTATGGTATGATTGTAAGGGTTTTTGGATTGTAGTCCCACGGACTAAAGCCATCCGGTTTATATAGACACCGGAGAGGGCTAGGGTTACATAGAGTCGGTTACAATGGTAGGAGATCTACATATCCGATCGCCAAGCTTGCCTTCCACGCCAAGGAAAGTCCCATCCGGACACGGGTGAAGTCTTCAATCTTGTATCTTCATAGTCTTGGAGTCCGGTTGATGATGATAGTCCGCCGATGATAGTCCGCCGATGATGGTAGTCCGCAATCCGACACCCCTAATCCGGACTCCTCAAGAGCTCCTGAACCAGGCTTCAATGACGATAAGTCCGGCGTATATTGATTGGCATTGCAAGGCGGGTTCCTCCTCCAAATGATAGAAGATTGTGAACACCAGATAGTGTCCGCTCGCAAAATAAATTCCACATTCCACCGTAGAGAGATAATAATATATACACGAAGTTCAATCTGCCGACGCTTTCCATGGCATGATGTCACACCACTACCAAGCCATTACTCAAATTGTTTTTACTTTACCACCTTAGCGCACTTAGCTTAAGCGGTTTCTTTGGCACGCCTTGTCGGGCAGAGATCGTGTTTCCCTTAATCCGGGATTCTCATCAATACGGGCGGTAACCCAACCGCGCTCGCTCGCCACGCCTCTATCAAAACGAGTCCCAAACGGTCACGGAGACGGCTCTTGGTATCCTCCTCTTATAATGGGACCAAGGCTCGCTTTTCTCTTCAATCTTCCATCGAATCCTATCCACGCCCAAGTTCCAGCACCTAGAGCTCCAGATTCGAGCGCTTTGGACCTTCAACAATGTCCGGTTCCGACCTCCTGTGGTCGGTGGATGCCCTCCTCCGCTACGGAGGAGGACGTCTCAAGCTGCGGGAGGCCAAGCACTGCCTTACGAGATTTCAGACAGGTTGCTCGGCCAAGGGCAGGCCATCCCCACCCCGAGCCCGGCGAGTATGTCGCCTCGCTTCCCACCTCCGCCGGGTTTAGGCTTCCGATGGATCCTTTTGTGAGAGGGCTCATGTTTTACTATGGGTTGGAATTCCACGATTTGGCTCCGAGTCCATCCTCCATATCTCCGCATTTATTGTCGCTCATGAAGCCTTCCTCCGCGTCACCCTCACTTCGCCCGTGGGTCAAGACCTTCAATGTGGCGCCAAGATGATCGAGGGGCGCTAAGCGGAGTGTGGCGGGCGGCCATAAGTAGGAGGGCCGATGCCCGTGGCCCGCTGCTCCTTCCAAGAGGAGCTCGCCCGTGGCAGCAAGAGTGGTTCTATATTACCGCTCCGAGGGTCGCAGACAAAGCCGCCCCCCTATTCCGCCGGGACCTCCATGACGATTGATATCGTGGGTCAACCATAGCTCAACTGGGGCCGCTAAAGGACGTGCCCCTACCGCAGGTCGGATTCGAGATCTCCTAACGAGGGAGATCTATATGGTGGTGGTGATGTAGGTTATGCTAATTAGGCGCCTCCTCGCTGCAAACGCCGCCTCTCCCGCTATGGGAGTTCAACCGAGGGCCCACGGATTCTTCAACACTTCATGGGTATGACACCCCGGAGATGTATAACTTATTCTTCGGATCGCAAGAGGTGCGTCCGAATTGACCGAGGATGCTTGGACTAAGCTGCAATCGCCCGGATACTCAAGTAAGTAGTTCCAAGTCCGACATACCGCTTGTTTGCCTTTTCGATGATCCGCTTTATGACCGATCTCCTTCTATACATGAGTGGATAGCGGAAGCAAAATTAATACGGTGTCCGCCCTCCCCGAGACCGCTACGGATCTCGTGGCTGGTCCGGATGCTTGAGGTTGCGCCGGAGGAAGGCGAAGGGGAAAGCAGAAAGCTACTGCCTCGCCGAGGA
>JAHIAM010001955.1:0-32783 GCA_021605205.1 Aegilops longissima | reverse complement strand
CTAATGATGATGATCATGTAACTTTAGATCAATTTACTACCGAATCTCGTAGGTCGACCAGAGTGAGATCCGCACCAGAGTGGTATGGTAATCCTGTTCTAGAGGTCATGTTACTTGACCATGACGAACCTACGAACTATGAGGAAGCGATGATGAGACCAGATTCCGCGAAATGGCTTGAGGCCATGAAATCTGAGATGGGATCCATGTATGAGAACAAAGTGTGGACTTTGGTTAACTTGCCCAATGATCGGCAAGCCATAGAAAATAAATGGATCTTCAAGAGGAAGACATATGCTGATAGTAGTGTTACTATCTACAAAGCAAGATTTGTCGAAAAAGGTTTTGACAAAGTTCAAGGTGTTGACTACGATGAGATTTTCTCACTCGTAGTGATGCTTAAGTCTGTCTGAATCATGTTGCAAATTGCCACATTTTATGAAATCGGGCAAATGGATGTCAAAACTACATTCCTTAATGGATTTCTTAAAGAAGAGTTGTATAGATGCAACCAGAAGGTTTTGTAGATCCTAAAGGTGCTAACAAAATGTGCAAGCTCCAGCGATCCATCTATGGACTGGTGCAAGCATCTCAGAGTTGGGATATATGCTTAGATGAGTTGATCAAAGCATATAGTTTTATACAGACTTGTGGTGAAGCCTGTATTTACAAGAAAGTGAGTGGGAGCACTACAACATTTCTGATAAATATATGTGAATGACATATTGTCGATCGAAAATAATGTAGAATTTTCTGGAAAGCATAAAGGAGTATTTGAAAGGAGTTTTTCAAATAAAGACCTCGGTGAAGCTGCTTACATATTGAGCATCAAGATCTATAGAGATAGATCAAGACACTTGATAAGTTTTTTCAATGAGTACATACCTTGACAAGATTTTGAAGTAATTCAAAATGGAACAGTCAAAGAAAGAGTTCTTGCCTGTGTTACAAGGTGTGAAATTGAGTAGGACTCAAAACCCAACCACGACAGAAGATAGAAAGAGAATGGATGTCATTCCCTATGCCTCAGCCACAAGTTCTATAAAGTATGCCATGTTGTGTACCAGATCTATTGTATACCCTACACTAAGTTTGGCAAGGGAGTACAATAGTGATCTAGGAGTAGATCACTGTGCAACGGTCAAAATTATCCTTAGTGGGATAAGGATATGTTTCTCGATTATGGAGGTGACAAAAGGTTCGTCGTAAAGGGTTACGTCGATGCAAGTTTTAACACTGATCCAGATGACTCTAAGTCTCAATCTGGATACATATTGAAAGTAGGAGTAATTAGCTAGAGTAGCTCCGTGCAGAGCATTGTTGACATAGAAATTTGCAAAATACATACGGATTTGAATATGGCAGACCCATTGACTAAACTTCTCTCACAAGAAAAACATGATCACACCTTAGTACTCTTGGGGTGTTAATCACATGGAGATGTGAACTCAGATTATTGACTCTAGTAAACCCTTTGAGTGTTGGTCACTAATACGTCTCCGTCGTATCTACTTTTCCGAACACTTTTGCCCTTGTTTTGGACTCTAAATTTTATGATTTGAATGGAACTAACCCGGACTGACGCTGTTTTCAGCAGAACTGCCATGATGTTGTTTTATGTGCAGAAAACAAAAGTTCTCGGAATGACCTGAAACTCCACGGGATGTCTTATAAAAAATAATAAAAAATCCTTGCCAAAGATGAAGACCAGGAGGCCCACACCCTGTCCACGAGGGTGGGGCGCCCCCCTGGCGCGCCCCTACCTCGTGGGCCCCTGGACACCTTCCGCGCCAACTCCAACTCTATATATTGGCTTTCCGGAGAAAAAATCAGAGATAAGAAATCATCGCGTTTTTACGATCTGGAGCCGCCGCCAAGCCCTAAAACCTCTCGGGAGGCTGATCTGAGTCCGCTCGGGCTCCGGAGAGGGGATTCGTTGTCGTCGTCATCATCAATCATCCTCCATCACCAATTTCATGATGCTCACCGCCGTGCGTGAGTAATTCCATCGTAGGCTTGCTGGACGGTGATGGGTTGGATGAGATTTATCATGTAATCGAGTTAGTTTTGTTAGGGTTTGATCCCTAGTATCCACTATGTTCTGAGATTGATGTTGCTATGACTTTGCTATGCTTAATGCCTGTCACTAGGGCCCGAGTGCCATGATTTCAGATCTGAACCTATTATGTTTTCATGAATATATGTGAGTTCTTGATCCTATCTTGCTAGTCTATAGTCACCTACTATGTGTTATGATCCGGTAACCCCGAAGTGACAATAATCGAGACCACTCCCGGTGATGACCATAGTTTGAGGAGTTCATGTATTCACTATGTGCTAATGCTTTGTTCCGGTTCTGTAATTAAAGGAGGCCTTAATATCCCTTAGTTTCCATTAGGACCCCGCTGCCACGGGAGGGTAGGACAAAAGATGTCATGCAAGTTCTTTTCCATAAGCACGTATGACTATATTCAGAATACATGCCTACATTACATTGATGAATTTATTGGAGCTATTTCTGTGTCACCCTATGTTATGACCATTACATGATGAACCGCATCCTGCATAATTATCCATCACTGATCCGGTGCCTACAAGCTTTCCATATACTGGTCTTCGCTTATTTACTTTTTCGTTGCTATTGTTACAATCACTACAAAATATCAAAAACATTACTTTTGCTGTTTTTACTTTTCTTACCGTTACCACCACCATCATATTACTTTGCTACTAAACACTTTGCTGCAGATACTAAGTTTCCAGGTGTGGTTGAATTGACAACTCAGCTGCTAATACTTGAGAATATTCTTTGGCTCCCCTTGTGTCGAATCAATAAATTTGGGTTGAATACTCTACCCTCGAAAGCTGTTGCGATCCCCTATACTTTTGGGTTATCAGTCACATAGCGATGTGAACTATGGGTGCTAATCACATCGTAACGTGAACTATTGTGTTAAATCACATGGCGATGTGAACTATTGACTCTAGTGCAAGTGGGAGACTAAAGGAAATATGCCCTAGAGGCAATAATAAAGTTGTTATTTATATTTTCTTATATCATGATAAATGTTTATTATTTATGCTAGAATTGTATTAACCGGAAACTTAGTACATGTGTGAATACATAGACAAACAGAGTGTCACTAGTATGCCTTTACTTGACTAGCTCGTTGAATCACATATGGTTAAGTTTCCTAGCCATAGACATGAGTTTTCATTTGATTAACGGGATCACATCATTAGAGAATGATGTGATTGACTTGACCCATTCCGTTAGCTTAGCACTTGATCGTTTAGTATGTTGCTATTGCTTTCTTCATGAATTATACATGTTCCTATGACTATGAGATTATGCAACTCCCGAATACCGGAGGAACACTTTGTGTGCTACCAAGCGTCACAATGTAACTGGGTGATTATAAAGGTGCTCTACAGGTGTCCAATGGTACTTGTTGGGTTGGCATAGATCGAGATTAGGATTTGTCACTCCGATTGTCGGAGAGGTATCTCTGGGCCCTCTCGGTAATGCACATCACTATAAGCCTTGCAAACAATGCAACTAATGAGTTAGTTGCGGGATGATGTATTATGGAACGAGTAAAGAGACTTGCCGGTAACGAGATTGAACTAGGTATTGAGATACCGATGATCGAATCTCGGGCAAGTAACATATCGATGACAGAGGGAACAACGTATGTTGTTATTCGGTTTGACCGATAAAGATCTTCGTAGAATATGTAGGAGCCAATGTGAGCATCCAGGTTCCGCTATTTGTTATTCACCGGAGACGAGTCTCGGTCATGTCTATATAGTTCTCGAACCTGTAGGCACTACAAAAAAAATACACTTCCGTGATGATACGTGTTTGTCACAGTAGGTCGCGTTTTTTTTCATGCATGTACATCCATGACAAATATATGACAGAATCAAGATAGTCATACATGTGCTGTCGTAGAAGTGTTCCATGACATTACCAAAATTATCATCACAGAAGTGTCCACTTCCATGACGATAAATCGCGCGTCACAGAAGTGCTTTCGTCAAGGGTGACCGACATGTGGCATCCACCGTAACGGAACGCCGTTAAGCTATCAGGTCGGGTTTTGGATCCGATAACCCGTTAACATCCCCGACCAATGGGGATTTTCCACGTGTAAAATCATCATTGGCTGGAGGAAACACGTGTCGGCTCATCATTGGGACAGATGTCATCCACTCACTGGACAGAAGGCGCCTATGATATGTCGACACATGGCACAGCCCAACAGTGGCCCATTCCTGTGAAAAGGCCGGCCCGTTTGACTTGGTCAAAAGCTGGCGGGCCGGCCCATGGAAAGCCTGTTAACGGCCTGTTAGCATATAGCCCATTTACAGCCCGCTAACCCATGGCCCGTTACGCCCTATGCGAATTAGGCCCAGTAGCGTCATCTGGGCCATCCAATATGATTCCAGCCCGTTTTCACTTCTGGCCCATGTATGGCCCATGACGTCTTTCGGCCCATATGAGGCCCTTTGTAACTCTTGGCCCATTAGCGGCCCATGCTGAAACTGGCCCGTAATGAACAGTGTATTACTTTACAACCATTAACGGCCCTTGGTGAAACTGGCCCGTAATGAACAGTGTAACACTTTATACCCATTAACGGGCCGTTATTCCGTTGGGCCGTTTCCAGCCCAAGTTAACTTTCGGCCTTCTGAGGGCCCATCGATTCTTGGGCTCATTCGCAGCATTCGGTTACTTACGACCCGTTACTGTCATTTTCTTATTGTGGGCCAAATTCAGCCCGTCGTTATAGTCGGCCCGTTTGTGGTCCGTTAGTCTGTTGGGCCATTTTCATAGCATCACCAAATACGGCCTTTTAACGGCCCGTTATAGTCAGCCCATAAACGCGTCGATTTCCATAATAGGCCCGCTTCACGGCACATTAAAGGCCAAGACAAGACCCATAAATGAGTCGGCGCCCATGGATCCTACGTGATTTAGAAGGCCCATGGATCTCGCGAGACGTAGAAGGCCCATGGACACTGCGAGACGTAGAAGGCCCATGGATCCTGCTAGACGAGAAGGCCCATGGATCTGCGAGGCGAGAAGGCCCATGGATCCTGTGAGACGTAGAAGGCCCATGGATCCTACGAGACGTAGAAGGCCCTTGGTCGGGCGAGTTGGCCCCCGTTTGAACGATATAGCATATTCAAACAATTATCCAACTCAATACTATCACCTCTAAAAAACATACACTATACAACAAAGAGATCAAGGCATAGAAAGGTAGAATAATCCTACACTATACAATAAAGAAATTACAGGCGATTATACCCACTGGGCATTATGGTACGACACAGGTGATAATAAAGCATACACAAACAACAAATTACATAGACTGGGCAAATACGGCTCATACATCATGGACACGCATCAACTTAACTCCATTTGAACTATAATATCTTCAGAAATAGGATTGGCCGGATTCAGATAGCACAAATTTCAGTCTGCAAAATCTCCAATTCCTTCATGGTTACCTCGGTGTCTTGTTTCATTTTTTTTGACTCCTGCATCTAATACCTTCATGTCCAGTCTCAACTTGTTGATTATACGTTGACAATCATGTACACGTTGTCTTGCCACCTCTAGTTGATACTCGAGATCATCAGCACATTCCAATTCCAATCCATAATCATTCGGTAACGGCCACGCCGCACTGCTCGCAGATTTTTGTGTTGATGTCACTTCATCCTGAAATGTTTCTGTAAGTACACATGACTAGGGAAAAAATATAGTTACAACAGTGAAGCGAACAAGACACTATTTTGTACTACATGGCAAGACAGGACTAACAATAATGTTACACGTCACTTTCACAAAAAAATGTTACACATCATGAAGCATAAGCAGGTGATATTTTAAAAATTATAAAAAAGATAGTCTGTGCAGCCTGCATACAGAAATCCCTCTTAGCTCACCAGAGGAGCATGATGTTGGGGCCCAATCGAAAACACAGACAAGTTACAAATTTAGATAGCACGTTGCGTATAAGTAAGCAAGCAGTTGGCCATTATGTACCTCAATTAAAGTCTTAGGGTGCATAATGAACAGCAGAGGGTTTCATACAAACATACTACAGCAGGCAAAACTATGCAATCATTAGCGTAGTATAAACTAGATTGTGAGCCCCATGCAATAATAGTTGGTTAATAGACTTCAAAGCTTCAGGCACACTTCGGCAGAGTAATTAAATGGTAAGGCCTTTAATTATGTCAACTAATAGTGATACATGTACCGAACATCTGGCATAATTATTTGGGCATCTCATTAAGTGAGGACAAATAAAGCAATTGAAAAGAGAAAATTAACTATGCGTGAAACAAACAAGGAATTGAACTGTTGATTTGCATACAGTGACTTACCTTAGCAGGTTGAAGAGGCTCAGCGCAGCTCCTACTTCTCTTGCAAGGCTCCTTCCTAACATCTTGTACTTGGAAATCCTCAATGTTATCTTCATTGCACCCCCTCTGCAAGGTGACACAAACTAGTTACTCGTCTCCTTGGAAGATAAATATGCATACTTTCCAGCCTGTGAACACAAAAGGATGAGATTATAACAAAACAACACCACATAATGAAACATGCCGCATCTCTTGCACTTCCACACAATGAAATGAGCATTTACTATGTCTGCACTATGTAAAAACTAGGCATACCTTTGAACTGGATCTCCAGGTACTCTTGGAGAACGTGCTGTAGTGTACAGCCAAACCTTTATGTCACACATGAGTTAGACAAGGCCCCACTACAGCAGCCCTTAGTGTTTAAATCGTTGACAAGCTCTGTTAGAGTGTTAGGTCAAGAACAGCAATTAATCAAAGCAAACAGTCCTAGTATGGCTGGCTGATGCAAACAAGCAATTGAACATATGTGTGAGCAAATCTTATATATCAAGAAAAGAAGCAAAGAAGGAGGCTTAAAGACCATCACTTGACTGACCAGATTTAAGGGGCATTTAAACATCATGTGCAACGTATGAACTAACATAAACATTGCATATTCCAGATTCTACAATGGAATGCACATGTATTAGGTTATGCCATGTATGATGATGCCTAAATGTACAGATAGCAGGCAGGAGTGATTCATCATTGCACGCACAATTGAATTGCAGGTTAAGGGCCAGTTCGATTCCGCCTTTCCAGGGCATATTGTCAAAATAAGCCATAAAAGATGTAAAAAAGTCATTTTTGAGTTATGGGCTTGGGCTTAACTAATTTCGCTTTGGAGGGGGGGTAGAACCTCGCTAAAAATTGAAGGGAAGGGGAATAGTGAAATGACTATGTTGTCTGCGTATATTACACTCAAAATGCAACTACTGACGCCCGTGTCACACCTGACCCTCAAGTAAAAACAAACACACAAGCATTCATTGCCCTGCCTGCTTGCATCTCCTCTCACCTTTCTCTCTACCTCGATCCCATGCCTGCAGCACTAGGGTTCCTCGAGCGAGCCGTCGCCACTGGTCCCATCTGGCATGGTCCTCGACGATGCTATGTCCAGCTAGGCTACATGGCTGGCGGGTAGGGGCAAATCTCCCTGGCTGCTCCTCCCTCTGGCGCCGCCCCTCATTCTCATGGTCTCCAGCAGCTGCTCCACTGTGGTTCATCCAACGCACTACTCCGGCGGGCGCTGCACAACTCGCCGATGCCACATCGCGCGAAGGCACCTTGTTCCCCCTCCCCTCCTCCCAGGCCATGGCCTTGAGGTTTTATTGAAGGATGAGCTCATCCAACAAGGTGAGGATCTCCTTTGATTTTTTGCCAAATTTTCATTCTGATCCACTATAGGATGAATTGCTATGAGCTGCTTCTGCTGCTACTATATGATGCATTGCTATGAGCTGCTGCTGCTGTATGATGAGTTGCTATGAGCTGCTGCTGCTGCTATATGATGAATTGCTATGACCTGCTGCTGCTGCTATATGATGAGTTGCTACAAGCTGCTCCTGCTGCTGCTATATGATGAATTGCTATGAGCTGCTCCTGCTGCTGCTATATGGTGAATTGCTATGAGCTGCTCCTGCTGCTGCTATATGATGAATTGCTATGAGCTGCTGCTGGTATATGATGAATTGCAGACTGCTGCTGCTGTATGATGAGTTGCTATGAGCTGCTGCTGCTATATGATGCTTTCAGGTGGTGCTGCTATATGATAATAACCAGCCACTTGGACCATCGAATTTCAATAAATAATTGATCTTCATTTAAATGTGGGTCATGCATTCTTCGTTTAAATTAGGCAATGGGATCTCTATGGAAAACATTGACCAAAGTAGATTGTGCCAAGTAGATGGTATCTTTGTATTTGCATTTTGAGCAAATAGTGATCGTCTGTTTTCCTATCATATTAATTACTACACTGGGTTCAATTTGTGATGTTTGCAAGTCAAATTAATTTCCATATGGGCAGCAAAATGAAAAATATATATAATGCAATCTAGACTTTCCACTAATCATACCCAAAAAAGGTGAAAACGCAATGAAAAGAACTGGTTGGCGTATTCCATGGAGCTTATATTCACAGGTGCTTATTTTCTTAGGATAACTCGTAATAACTGTCCCTAAGAAACTTGGCTAATAGAACTGGCATACAAATAACATGTCACAATGATTGCAATGGAGGAGTGACGTACCATAGCACATTGTATAGGCTCACCGCTGCCTCTTCTTTTTATGCCATGTTCCATGAAATTGCCACATACATCTTGTACTTTTTCATTGTGTAACCCTATCTGCAAGTTGACACGGCTAATTTCAGACATCTCTACATGATACTACATTGCATATCCCTTGCGCATATTTAAACCACCAATTAACGATTCTGTGCGTACCATAAACTAGCCATGACTCTGTATGCTGGACTGCAGACACTCTAAGGGAGCCTAATGTAGTGCACTGGAATTCCTACATGCCACCTACGATTTTGTGTAATGTACTGCCCCTGTTCCTAAATATATGTCTTTGTAGAGATTCCAGTATGGACCACATACAGATGTATATAGATGCATTTTCGAGTGTAGATTCACTCATTTTGCTCCGTATGTAGCCTATAGTGGAATCTCTAGAAAGACTTATATTTAGGAACGGAGGTACGAGGTAGTATCTTGTATGACATCTACATATCTAATTTAGCAGCCAGTAGTAGAAATCATTGTCTGCATACAGGGATTACTGGTCGAAAATCCTAGCAAAGCACGCTGGCAGGCACGGAACAATACAAGAGAGAGAGACGCGCTTACAAGATCATAGCAATGCCTCGACCCAGATCTTGGTTGGCCAAGCTGTTAGATCCGTAAGAAACATCGCCCTTGTAGTTTTTGCAGCTGCATAACAGTAACAAATGACCGTTAGTATATTTGAAGTACATCTGGCAGGTGATGCTGGACGGGTTTAAAGGTGACAAGTACGTACGCCGTGGCGGGTGCTTGGCATCTCTCCAGACGGTGGGAATCAGGTTAGAAACGTCGAGGGTGATGACGTTGTGCTGGCTGTCGTGGTCCGGTAAGGAGATCTAGAACCGTCGAGTAGGGTGTTTGTGGAGCAGCTCCGGTAGGGTGGACTACGGTGTGGGCGAAGCGGATCTGTGGCCGTGGACGAGGGCGTATGTGAAGCTGCTCTGGTGGTTGGGTTAAGGATGGTGTCGACGACGCGGATCTGCGACCGTGGACGGGCGCCGGTTGCCCGTGGTTGGGTTAAGGATGGTGTCGATGATGCGGATCTGCGGCCGTGGACGGGCGCCGGTTACTCCGTGGTTGTGTTAAGGGTGGTGTCGACGATGCGGATCTGCAGCCGTGGACGGGGCGTCAGAAGATGCTCCGGTAGGTCGGATGAGGGTGCGAGGAAGCGGATCTGAGGCCGTGGACTTGTGAGTTGGCAAAGTGGCCCTAGTAGGGTTGAGAATGGTATAGGCGAAGCTACTCCGGTAGGGTTGACGCTGGTGTCGGCGAAGCGGCTCTGGTAGGGTTGAGGAAGGTGTCGGTGAAGCGGCTCCGGTAGGGTTGAGGAAGGTGTCGACGGAGAGGATCAGAGGCCGTCAACGGGGGCGTCGGTGGGGCGGCTCCGGGGTGTGTGGACGAAGCGTCTCCGGTGGGGAGTACGAATGAGCCGCTGCAGATGCGCGGCGGTTGACGAGAGTACCGGCAAAGCAGATCCGGCGCCGTGGACAAGGCCGGCACTGAATGGGTTGTGGTACAATGGTGGATGAGCAGTCTACTTGTTTCTAGGTGAGGTGGGAGGGGTAGATGCGGCCGCAGAAGAAGATCCGGCGAGGTGGACACCGATGGCAGTGAATGGGATATGGTACGCTGGTGGATGAGCAGTCTAGGGTTTTGAGACGGGAGGGGAGAAAGGGCGATGAAGTACGGACGGCGTGATGTAAGATGCTCTGGTGCTGTGGAGTTAGTCGTTTTTGTGGGATGGGGAGAGGAAATGGGGGTGCCGTGTAGTGGGGGGAACCGGAAGTTACCAAAGCAGCCCGACCTATCATGTAGATGAGGGTGGTATTGTAACTGTTGGTCTCCGTGCACCAAGGAAAAAAGGGGAATTTCGCATGCTAAAGACTAAGGTGGCGGAAATTTTAGAAGGAGTCGGGAGATTTTGCGCCATGGATCGCTCAGATCCAGTTTCAACTAATTTTGGACCGTATAGCGGGAAGGTCATGCTAGACTGTGTACACGGGCATGAGTCAGCAGTTAATAACTTGTGTGATGTCCACCCAGAAAAAAGACAATAACTCGATGATGCGTCGATAACTTGACGCTCACACGGCGCGCCAATCGACGGGTGTAGTGGCGCTGCTCACAAAAAAAAAGGATCAAACGCTCAGCCTATGTATTTCTCGTAAATAGATAATTTAGTGCCATTGGTTATTTACTTTAAACATAATGCATTGACGTGTTAGTTTAGAGGCGCACAAAAGAAATGGATATTGTAGTTAGCTACTTAAAAGTGTTACCTCATATGATTACATAGCCTCCATTTCATAAATTATGCACCCATTGAATTCATATATGAATATTACATATATTACTTCAAAATAGAAACTTAAATCATCCAAGACTAATGAATTTGAATGCAAGAGTAACAATGGTGCATGTGCATGATAGCTACATTGGTTTTTGGAGAAACATCACTGTAACTTTGGCATGCACAACTGAAAAGGTTTATTTAAATAGAAAAATGTGATATGTGAGTGTCCAATCTTTATAGCGTTGAATCGATATTGTACCTTTGGCCATGATATGAAGTAGATATTGACTTATGTTCGCGATGCACGCCCACGATCGCTAGATAGTGATACGTGAATGAATTGTGCAATCTCTCTCACACGCATATATATCTCATTTCCTGTGGGTATCGGAATCACACACGCACTTCATGTATTTCTCTCCTCCGCCAGGTTAAATCCGCTCTTTCTACCCGTCCCTACAAGTCTCTCACACGAAACACACACGCCTCTATGTCTAACATGCCCACCCCTTTAATTCCGCCCACCCACAGCCACTAATGTCTCAAAGTATAATAATGTCTCTCACACATATGCTATCTACCTATCCCTTAATATAGCTAGATATGTGTCACACAAAATCCTTCTCCCTACTAGCAAGATGCCCATGTGCGTGTACGTAACATCAAGATGCATTTGTATGAGAAGTTTATCTTGTGGGAGAAAAGGATGAACGAGGGAATGCCTTATTTGCAAATGCGGAGAGGGGTGTGGGTATCTTTTTGCAAAATTGTCATATTTTCCTTCCTGTCCGTCGAATATAAATCGGATGGCCTATATTGCAGGATGGCAGGAACACCATCATCACCAACTCTGTTTATTATAAGAGTAGAGATATGTGAGTGTCACTGCCCCCCCCCCACACCCACACTTCCCAACACCGATGGAGTAGGGTGACACCTCGATCTTGATACTAATCTATCAACTGGCTTCTCTCTCAAACATACACACACACACACACACTACCCGTCACCGAAGGAGTAGGGTGACACCTCGATCTTGATACTAATCTATCGTCTGGATTCTCTCTCAAACATACACACACACACACACACACACACACACACACACACACACACACACACACACACACTACCCGGCACCGAAGGAGTAGGGTGGCACATCGATCTTGATAATAATCTATCGACTCTCTTTCAAACACACACACACACACACTCGCTTAGTTGTGCCTATGTGCCTACCGCACACACTCGACACGCCTTTCTCTCCCCCCCCAACAATGACAGCAGAAGGTGACAACTCGATCTGATCATAATCTGTCAATTGGTTTCTCTCTCAAACATTGTGTCTCGGTGCCTCGCTTCGTAGCCCCTCGATATGTAGACTTCTCAAGGCGCACAACTGTAGTGACGATGACGCTGAACCCAGTGTGCCTTGTTTTTACCGGCCTCATGTGATAGTTTTTGCCCTGTTTTCGTTAATTAACAAGGCAACCTTTTCTTCACATTACTAGTGAATCTGAAATCATTCAGGGCAGACATAAGATATATCACTTCAACCCAATTATCGCAGCAACTATTTTAAAAGAAATTAGCTAGCTGCCTGTGCGTTGCACGGAACATCAAGATGCATTTGTATAAGTAGTTTATCTTGTAAGAGAAAATGCTGAACGAGGGAAGGCCTTATTTGCGAATGTGGAGAGAAGTGTGGGTATATTTTTGCAAAATTGCCAGAGTTTCTTTCCTATCCGTTAGATATAAATCCGACGGCCTATATTGCAGGATGGCACGCACACCATCATCACCAACTCTGTTTTCTACTCCCTCCGTCCGAAAATACTTGTCATCAAAATGGATAAAAATAGATGTATCTAAAACTAAAATACGTCTAGATACATTTTCCTTTTATCCATTTTGATGAAAAGTATTTCCGGACGGAGGGAGTATTTTTCTTTTAGAGATTTCAACTAGTGACTATGACCGGACCTTACCAACACACTCAAAAAAGTAGTCCATAATTTGATGTTGCCCTCTTTTCTTGGCGGTGCAGTGCCATCTGGATACCTCATAAATAAATCAAGGACAAGTCTGACCCCTTCCTGAAAAGGCATACGTAGCAAAATGAGTGAATCTACACTTTAAAATATGTCTACATACACATCCGTATGTGGTAGTCCATTTAAAATCTGAAAAAGACAAATATTTAGGAACGAATGGAGTATATATAAGAGTAAACATGGAGATATATCTCCAGCATGGTCTACAACAAAAATGTGCTGGGCTGGTTAGCGCCGGATGCTCGCAACGCGATGACATGAGTTCAAATTCTGTCTTTTAACTTTAGATTTGTATATTATATATTACTCTACTTATTTAATATATACTTCTTTCGCTACTGTACTGACAATGGAACCCACAGAGTACTTAGAATATTAAGGATGGACTTGTTTCTTTTTAATTTTCTGTACGAAGCTGTAGCCACCCTGCAAGTCACGTGTACACTGTACATGCAACTAACTTTTTATAGATGGACAATCATACAGGCAATTAACTTCAAATGGATTGGATGTCACTCTATTATTTCCAGCATAAAGAGCATCTCCAACGGCAGCCGCAAATTTCCTCCCGCTTCCTTCCACGGAGGATTTACATCAAACGCCAAATGCGTATATTTTTACAACTCTAACCAACCAGATGAAATTCGTGCAAACACGGACTGATTTCATATAAGCATGAAGGATTTCAGATAAAAAGCCGGATCTTCATATAAACATGATGTATTTCATTACATTTACATGAACTAAGAGGTGCCAATCCGCCTCTTTGTAAAATTAATACTCCTCCGTCTGAAATACTTGTCCTAGAAATGGATATATCTAGACTTATTTTAGTTCTAAATGGTCACCATGATCCCTTTGTCTTCCTCATGTCCGCCGACACATGCGGGGTCAACGAGGGTCCTCGGAAGAGACGAAGCAGCAAACAAACCACCTGAATCCGCGGTCGTCGCCTCGGCGGTGGCCTTCATGGGTCCCAAGTGGCGGCGGCCTCCCGTGTTCTACTTCTCCTTGATGATGGCGGCGGACATGGAGAAGCTGTCCACCGACTCGTCGCTCTCCATGCACCCGGCTTCTGTCTTTGCCTGCATGGCGCTGCCGCAGGCACGGGAGGCACGCCCACAGACACGGGAGGCACGACCACTTCAGACACTAGTGGCGCGGTACGACGCGGCACCGATGGCGCCCGTACCGGCGTGCTCGCCGCCGTGCCGGCGTGGAGCAACTCGCCACTCCTCATCGAGCTGAACTGGAGCGGCGAGTTGCTGAACCACGCACCTGCTTGGGGCGGCAACTGGCTCCGTCGGGCCAAGCGAGGTTGAAGAAGCACCGAGCGGCCTCACCCGTATCCGGAGGGCTCGGCGGGCCTCCCAGCCGGGTAATATGCCGGAGAACGGCTCATCGGAAGCCATCGGAAGGGTGGAGAAAATGGTGAAGGAGGAGATGGGGAGCGGCGGAGGGTGCGATTCTTGCCCGATGTCCGCCTCGGCCTCGTAAATAGAGGGCGGATGGTAGGAGCTACCGGCGCCCACCTCGCTTAAACCGATGGCGGACGGGAGGAGCTCGGCCGGTGTTGCGCTTAATTCTGGCCCGCCATGAACAGACGGTGGCCGGAGTAGGATTCTCGGTTTGCATGCGGTTTAACGGAGGGTTTAATGGAGGCGCGGGCATGCAGCGGGCGGCGAAGTACTATTCGACGGACAACATTAATGAGCCACAAATCACAAAGGCCCTCGCCTCTCGTGAAACTTACCGAGTTAGACTGCACCGCCCTCTAGCCTTTTAAAAAAGTATATACTCCACTTTTGTACAGTAGTAGTATCGATGGATTGCGCCATGGAGCAAAACTTGAAATTAAAAAAAAAGGTGGTACATATAGAGAGCGCTCGTGAACTATGTGTCATGCATGGCAATAAATAAAGTACTACATGATACTTATATGATACATGGCGCAGGAGTACTAAGTATTATTAATACATTTTTGCTAGAACTCATCTAGATGAGATATAATTTGGTCTCATTCATCTTTTATAGCCATTGGATGTGATGCTATAAGATGCGTGTGTGCTGACGTGGGTTGTATTAGTTCTTGTGCAACGAACTGACCACTGCATGTCATGTTTGATAGCCTCAAGTCATTAAAAGCATACAAGCCCCACATCTCTTCTTGGTTGATTCCTCTATTTATGTCAAAAAATAAGAAACAATGTGAGAGTTAATGCACCACGCCTATGTGTTTACTAGTATTTGGTTTTCGTAAGATGACTTAATACTCACCTAGATGGAGGGAGTATTCGATTTGATAGCGGGCGGCGCAGTTCCCGATACGCCTTTAATGCGCATTTAGGAGGGAGAAGCGGTTCCCGATATGTTGAACGGCCAATGCATCCTCCTTCAATTAATGCATGAGGGAAGTAATGGAGGAGGTCCGGGAAAGGGCTGCACGATGTGAATGCAACGCAGTTTGCCCTCATTGCCCTCATATAAAGGCGCCCCTCCTCCATTCCAATGCATCTACCACATCGTATGCACCTAAGCACTTGCCTAAGCACCTACACTAAGCGCAAAAGAGCTTGCTCCAGACCCATGGCGGCGATGCGCGTGAGCGCCAGCGCCTCATGCCAGATGGTCCACGACGCCGGCTCGCGGCATGGCGCCGAGGATCGCCTGCATGCAGTGTTGGAGACCGGCTGGTGGATGGCCGCCGACGCGCCAACCACGACTCTCGCTTAGACCAGATGATCGCTGCCACTAGCAACAAGTTCACCATCCTCAAGAAGCTCATGGACGACATCGCCAGATTCTCCAGCCCATACCGGGCTCCTCATTGCTTGCCACCCTAATCGGCTTCCACGGCCGGAACCTCTTTCAAGCACTGGTGGCCCTGCGACTGCCCACCGACGCCACGAAGAATGTCCACTGAGGTCGCGCCGCGAGGCGCCGCCCTGCAAGAATTGGCCGACGTACACATCCACGCCAGACGAGCAAATCGTGTACATACGTATCTACAAGGCCAGTGAGGACGCTATAACGTTGGCCTTCCTCAACCGACCGAAGCCTTGGATGCCTTTGTTGAGAAGCACCTCGACCGCCACAAAGCCGCCGCCCTTAGCCGCTGGTCGGTGGCCCGACGCACTAAGTTGAGGAGGAGGAGGTCGATGTTCATGGATCGATCTTTCTTCTTGCCTTCAGAACCACCATCATGATCGCATCATCGTGGCCTTAATTTTATTGTGCTGTTGCATTCTCCTTCCAAATAATACCGACATGTGCGATCCCTTTGCTTAATTATATGCATCATCGTAATTAGTACTCCATCCGTCAATTTATAAGTTGTGCTTAACTTTTCCATCAACTTCGTGCAACGCAGCGGGCATCTTGTTAGAAACACTAGAATACGCCTATATAATCCGTATGTGATAGTCCATTTGAAATCTCAAAAAGACAAATATTTAGGTACAGAGGGAGTAATATATTAGGAGTATATCAAAACAATAGTGATTTCTTTCAAGTTTGTGAACAAATACTACTATTCTACTACTTTTGATCCGCTGCGCAATGCACGGGCACATTGCTAGTAAAGGAAAAGGCTCACACGTTCAAGCGCCGCACCCCCACACGCCCGAATCGAGTACAACACGCCCGTCCGCACGACACATAGCTTAGGGAAGGCGGTTGCCTAGCAGTGGCGGAGCTTGAAGCAAAACGCTACGTGCCTACCTAGCCAGGCTATAGAAATTACCCTTGCATTGACGCTCCATGCCTCAAAACTGGATGTACAACTACGAAAAATCCTGCTAGGTTGGGCGGCCAGGCACATGTTGGCCTCACGTAGCTTCGCCCTGCTGCCTAGCATTTTCACTTTCATGTGGGACCGCCTGCTGAGCAAACCGACACCCGCCTCGCCACCGGGTTGGAAAACAGAAACAAGGGAAGATCTAGTTGTAGCACGGGCTCGTTGATAGAGTAGGAGCATTCCGCATTAGTACTACTCCTACTAGTACTTACCAATTTTGTACTCCTAATACTATATTACTAGTACTACCACTATACAACTAGTAGATACGCACGACACAACATTGTAGGAACAAAAATGGGAAGATCTTGTTCGGTGATTTATCTTTTTTCAATCAACGTAGTATGAATAATATGATGTGGGGGGCACCCATGAAGCTTATGTGGCTTGGTTGCATGACTACGGAAGGTTAGAGAAAAATGAATAGATAATGTGTTTAGAGTGCACTCCACTAAATAGATATACTTTGGATCCATTGCAACGGACCGACACATCTATATCTATACCACCTATCACTACAGGAATCAGCTACTTTGCCATCTGCCACGGCAGGCGGCAAAGGCATGGATAGCGGACGGCAAAGGTCTTTGCCGTCCGCGCCGGACGGCAAAGGTCTTTACCGTCCGCGGCGGACGGCAAAAATGGACGGCAAAGTACGGGACGACTAAGAGCTACGCTGTTGCCTGCTTGGGCGGTCGACGGCAAAGGGCTCTTTGCCATCGTGAGCGGACGGCAAAGAATGCGTATTTACAATAAATGCCCTGTTACTCCGCTTAGGTGGTTAACGGAAGGCCTTTGCCGCCAGCCCGACGGCAAACTAAGGAAGGCCTTTGCCGTCCGCCAATGATGTCACCGACGCTACTACACGGCAGGCCTTTTGCCGTCCCGCCGTAGGGCAACGTTTTTCCTCTTGCCGTCACCATCAGAGGCAAACCGACCAAATTGGTCAGCCTCCCAGAAGGACAGTTGCCTGCCACGTGTCCTCTTTGGCGTCCGCTGCTGATGGTAAAGAAGTCTTTGCCATCGGTGACGTATTTGCAAAGATCCTGCATATTGTCTCTTTTTTCTGTTTTTTAATCCAACAATTTTCACAGCAAATATATATGACATATATAGATATATTTCATAGGGCTATTTAACAACAAATAAGTTTCATCGTATATACATATATAGTTCCATCCATTCATACATAGCAAGTTGCACATACACATAAGTTGCAACCATTAGGAAGTTGCACATACATATTACAATGCAAAGTTTCATCAAGATAGCAAGTTCCATCGTAGCAAGCTAGAAGAATACTAGAAGAGAACTAAATAAAAACAAGCACTCCATCATAGTAATGTAACATCCCAAATTTCCTATTTGGAATGTTTTACAATTATAGCTAAGCATCTATGCATGTTGTTTGAATTTGAGTGGCATTTGAAGTTTCGTAAGTTTTGGAGTTGTTGGCATTTGAATTCAAAATTTGGCAAGTTGAAGTTATTTCAAAACTATGCCCGATAAATACTTGAGAAAAGTATGAGAGGAGTAAACATGACACTCCAAAAATATCAGAGGAAAAACATTGCCAAAAGTTTGAATTCAAATTTGAGTTTTATTGGAATTTTAGAAAAAATGATTTTTATAAAGTTTGATTTTGCCCATGGAAAATGTTCAAATTATAGGAATATTCCCCATCATTTTGATATATATATGTCCTATATAAAATATTTATATTTAAGTATTTTTCTCTCTCTCTAAATTCAAAAAAATAGAAAGGAGGACCCAGCGCCACCAGCCAGCCCTGCCCAGCCAGCCCACCGAGGCCACCCACAGCCAAGCGGGCCAGCGCCAGCCCCGAACCGACTGCCCAGCCACACAAATGAGCTCGGCCCAGCCGAGCCTCGCCAAACCCTCCGGACGGTCCCCCCATCCTCTCTCCTCACTCACCGACACCCGGCCCCACCTCCTTCTTCCTCGCCTAAGTCACCAAGCCCACGAACCCCCGAGATCTCCGGATCTCATCCCGATCCTCCCGATTGCCCCCTCGCCCAAGTCGACGCCTTCCCTATATAAATACCCCCTCGACCCCTTTCTCCTCGCCGCCTCACCCTCCTCCTTCAAGACACGCCGAGAGCCCGAGTGCACCGCCATTAGCCATTAGCCCCCAACGCCTCGCCTCCCGAGCTCGCCTAACTCCACCCCGAGTTCCTCGCCACGCCAAGACCTGGGCTGACCTCCACGCCGACGCCCCGACCACCGAGTCGCTGAACTGCCGCCGCCTCGAGCTGCCGTGCCGCCATCGCCCGCGGTGAGTCACGAGTCCCCGCCGCCATTAGATCTAGATCGACGTTAGATTAGAACCTCAAGGGGTAGGTTTATTTCAAATAAACCGTTAGTTCCGGTTTTAGTTAGGGTTTTATTAGACCGCCGACTCGGTTTAAAACCATGTGCGCTTTTTAGTTAAATTACGCCTGTATGCTAGATAGGCCCATTAGCCCGTTTTTCTTTTTAGTAATATTTTTCGTTTCTGTTTTTAACAGAATAGTTTCAGTTTTGTAAAATTCATATCTTTTAATCTACTTAATATTTTTAAGTGATTCTTTTTTGTTGGTTTGCAAATTTCTTGTAGTTTCTGTAGAAAATATAATTAGTCATGTAAAAATTATTTAAAATTGCTTTATTTTAGATTTAGACAGAATAGTAATTCTGCTATAAAATGAGTTAGGAATATTATTTTTAATGATTCTTTTGTCACAACTTTTTTTGACATTGCCTAACCGTAGGAATTTATTTGGGCATTTTAGAAATTAATAAAAAATAGTTTTAATCAGAATCATGTTATTCTTAATTATTTAACTAGCTACTGTTTTCCTATTGTTTTACTTAGCAAATAAATTTATTTTTCATGAGAGATAGTTTATTCTAGGTTAGTTTCTGTAACTTTAGAGCATGAACTTTTATTTATAATAAATAAAACTTTTATTTTATTTTCCTTGCTAGGATTGTTTTAGGCCTAATAGAAGTTTTATAATAGCTTTTAAGGTGATTCTTTTTGCTACTAGTTGCTTGATGATTCTTTTCTGTTAATTAGCATAAACCCATGCTTAGGTTCTGTTAAGAAAATTTTGGTAGTGCAAAACTATTTCTTGATTGTTGTTGGATATGGTGAAAACTTTGAGTTGGATTTCTTCGAGTTTTCTTTGGGTTTTGATTCGCTTGTTTTGTGTGTTATGTTAGCATGCTATTATGTTAAGTGATCATATGTTTGTATGCTTATTGTGATTGTTGTTTGCCTTGATAGAATTTCCGGAGTGCTAAGCTTGCTACCACGAGTCCCTAGCTTTCAAGATCGTCAAGAAGGCAAGTCATTGATCATATTTCTTTACAATACCTATGATTTTTATTGCATTAGAATTATACCTCCCCACCATGCATGCAGTAGGTGAATTTGAAGTTATGTTCTTGAGTAGTATCATGAGGTAGGATGAACCCAATTCCCTTGTTACCATGACCCGGGACGAAGTAGTTTATTTTGCTATGCTCGTAGACGGGGTTGGTTGAGTGAATTCATAAGGGAGATGTGAGAGTCAAGATGATGACAACCCCATGAACTTCAAGCTCAAGATGGACTTCGGAATTCACTACTGGGTGGAGGACGGTTGACGGGCACCCTGGAGAACCCAGTGGTTGGTCGGGATGCATGGGGAAGCGCCATGACATCTTGCGGAAAGCTTCACCCAGCCACGAAGAGACGGATGTATACCCCATTGACCGAAGCTTACTGCAGCCGCAAGCCATTATGGGCTCGCTTGGTCAACCCTAGTTGTGACTCGGCCGGACGGTGCTACGAGATGTAGAAGAACGGTAGGATTGATGGGTACCGCAAAGGGCCGAAGAACTCTTCGAAGACCCTGTTTGCTCGTCCCGCCTTCAAACACCATGAAGTGCTAAGACTTAAAAGGAGGGAACGATTCTTGCGGGTAAAGTTCGCAAACCTCTGCAGAGAAAAGATCTAATCGATTAGCCGTGTCCCCGTTACGGACAATTTGAGCCTCTGAACTTGGAAGTATTCGAAATCTCAACATTGAAATTAATAAATTAATTGAGGGGATTATTTAATAATTGGGAATGAGACATTGGTTGGTGGAACCATCTCAATAATTACCAACAATTTTGTAGTATTTGCAAACAAGTCCATATTGTAGGGAAAAACTGGCTTTTCGCAAAATGATGAAACTTAGAGCCCCACAGCCAAATTGCATATAGTGTTAGTAATTTTATTATTGTTATTCTCTCTTCATGACTTGCCAAGATATTCAAAATGCTGACCTACACGGCTGCAACGCCTTATGTTGCGAGGAGTATTCCGATCAGAGTGAGGCTACGATCCGCGCTGGCGATTGCCCTTTGGAGTCGGATGGACTCGCTTATTCTTCTACGCCCGCAGCTTTACTTAGTTTATTTCATGAGTTGGCCTTCGCCAATTTATTCTATTGTAATAAAGACTCGATATGAGAACCGTAATAAATTCAGGTGTGATTGAACTTTGATTATTTCATCAATGTACCGTGAGTGCCAAGATGATCTTGGGATGGCATGCATACGTAGACTTGACCGATTTTGGGTCGAGTCGCTACAGAGATGGTATCAGAGCACACGCTGACCGTAGGACGTAACCCCTAGGATCGGAAAGCCATAGGAAGAGACTATTTATTTTATGTCCTTATCATTCCGTAATTCTCCCCTGCTCATTTCTGACTTCTCTCCGATTTTCAACATTCTAGATGGCCACCGAGTTCACCCCAGTTTTTCTACCGGAGTTTTGCCAGCCAGATGAGACGATGCCTTTCGGCAAGAAGCTGGTCCAGATCGTGAAGAAGCTGAAGATTGCTCTGCCTCAATCACCGAAGCCTACCAATGCACTTCCGACGGATACCCGCCAGTGATTGAGGTGCACATTCCAGGAGAACCTTCGAGGACATACAGAGCCTATTGACTTTGAGTTTACCGATTTCAATTGGATCCTCGGAAGAGACATGGCGATTTATCGTGCACTTGGACATCTCCGAGAAGAGTACAGGCCGAGCTCGACCCATCGACTCGCCATGATTTCTCGCAGAGCTAGGAATGGAGATATCATCCGCATCATAGAGGACGACTCCATTCTCTCATATGTCCAAGACTTGGAGTGTCTCCATCCAGACTCGCCAGAACTCAAAGGTACACAGAGGCTGTTGTTCCGTGAATCTGAACTGGAGGAGAAGGCACACGCAGACTTCCTTGACCATGAGGAAGAAATCGCGGATTTCATGGAGAGAGTCGACAACCTGAAGATGAATGTTGCCGCATTAGAGGAGAAGATGGACATCGGAGAAGACCTTTTTCCGAGTGGAGATGACGGACCTCTCGTGAGCAATGACCAGGATTATGAAGGAGCTCCACCGAGAAAGCCGCAAGAGGAGGCGCCAGATCGAGGACGCCACACCGAGGACACCGCACTGAGGACGCAAGGATTATTGATGAAGACATTTAGTCGACCGCCATGTTATTTTATTTTCGCGATCGCTTAGGCCGTTATTTTCATTAGTCGTGAGATATTTGTAATCGAGATTGAACCATGTTTGAGTGATTGAATAAATGATTGGTGTGATTATGATTGTGCATTCATATGGGTAGTGATATTTTCTCATTAGACCATTGTTCTATTCTAATTTTCTCATCCACTCCAAAACACCAGATGCCTCCGAGACGTGACCCCGGTCTCAACTTCCCGCCGGAGCTCACCCAGCTGATCCAGCAGCAGAATGCCCTCATGCAGATGCTCATCCAGAACCAGAACAACAACAACAACAACAACAACAACAACGCCACCACCCCACCACTGCTGACAACTTGACTCGATTCCTAAGGCTGAATCCGCCAGTGTTCTCTAGCAGCACCGAGCCGATTGTGGCCGGCGATTGGCTCCGCAAGGTCGGAAGGAGTTAGTCACCGTTGGATGCACAGATGCAGAAAGGTGCGCTTGCCGACATCAACTTGATGGACCTGCAGCTTCTTGGTGGGAGAACTACACCGCCACTTATCCCATCGCCACCATCACGGGATCAGTTCCAGAAGCTTTCCGCACCGCCATGTTTCAGCTGGAGCCATGAGTCCAAGAAGCGTGAGTTCCGCAACTTACGCCAGGGAACCGTATCATGGGGCAAGACGTGGATGAGTTCAGCAAGTTAGCTCGCTATGCCCCGGATGATGTGGCCACGATGCCGCAGCAGGAAAAGTTTCTCGAGGGACTCAATGACGAGCTGGGTATGCAGCTTATGGTGGCTACCTTCACCAACTACCAGGAGCTGGTAGACAAGGCCACCATACTTGAAGGCAAGCAGCAGCAGATTGATAGCCGCAAGCGGAAGTATGGCCAGGGGAAGTACAACTCTGGAGCTCAGCAGAAGCCCCGATATGCCCCATACTCAGGAGGGCATACCCATCACAACCATGGAGGACATAACCATGGAGGAAATGGGAACAACCGCAACCAGGACAACAAGTCAGGCAATGGAAATGGCAATGGAAACGACAATGGCAACCAGCATCGCCCTGCCTCGGCCGTAAAGATCTGAGTCACATCACCTGCTTCAAGTGCCGTAAAACAGGGCACTATGCCACCGACTGCCCGGAGGCCAAGCAGAGGAATGGAAACGCAATGGAAGCTCAGCAAAGAAGCCCAACCCTTTCCTCGTGCTCAGTGAACCACATTGACGGGAGGACGCCTATGATCAGCCGTATAATCGTGGTTGGTAAGTTTTATTAAATTCACATCCAGATTGGTACTTTTGATTCTCGTGCAACGATTCATTCATATCAAGGGTAGTTGTGGAAAAGTACGGGTTGCCCACTAAAACCCTTAGAAGCCCCTTCACGCCGGGCCGCAGGAGGAGAAATGATGGCAGCTTAGGCTGTCATGCAACCTCAACATCGGAAACCATAAATTTCCCGCAGACCTCATAGTATTGGAAACCCAGACCTTGGATGTAATCCTAGGCATGGATTGGTTGACGAAGTTTGAAGGAAACATAGATTGTGCTCAAGAAGTCGATTCTCGCCACCACCCCGGAGCGTAAGAGGATCAAGTATGTATCCGCACGTAGCCCGATGAAGAATCAGTGAATTTCTCACGGGAGTTGTTCAGAGGAAGTGCCAGAGTGCAAGATTTTCCGATGTGTTTCCGGAGGAATTACCAGAATGCCACCGACAGAGACATTGAATTTCTGATTGAGTTATTGCCCGGCACAGCCCCAATATCCAAGAGACCCTATCGGATGCCCCCGAACGATTTGAAAGAGATCAAGAATCAAATTAATGAGTTATTGGAGAAAGGATATATTCGGCCAAGCTCATCACCTTGGGGAGCCCCAGCTTTTTGGTAGAGAAGAAGGATGGAACCCTGAGAATGGTTGTGGATTATCGTTCGCTGAACGACGTGACCATCAAGAACAAGTACCTCCGCCGATGATTAATGATCTATTTGATCAGCTAGTTGGAGCCAAGGTATTCTCCAAGATCGATCTTCGATCAGGGTATCATCAGTTGAAGATCCGTGAAAAGGATATACCCAAAACAGCATTCACCACCATGTATGGTTTATATGAGTATACCGTCATGTCATTCGGATTGACTAATGCCCCGTGATACTTCATGAATTTGATGAACAAGGTATTTATGGAATATCTGGACAAGTTTGTCGTGGTGTTCATCGATGATATACTGATTTTCCAAGAGCGAGGAAGAGCATAAGGAACATTTATGCCTAGTTCGAGAAACTTCGAGAACATCAGCTTGTATGCCAAGTTCAGCAAATGTGAATTTTGGTGAAGGAAGTCGGATTCCTCGACATGTTATTTCAGGAGAAGGAATAGCAGCTTGACCCTCCAAGGTTGAATCACCACCGATTGGCGCCGCCCACCTCACCAAGGAGATCCGTAGTTTTCTTGACTCGCAGGATATTATCGGAGGTTTATTGAGAATTTCTCAAGATTGCCAAGCCCATGACCGAGCTGTTGAAGAAGGATGCCAAGTACATTTGGACCGAGGATTGTGAAGCCAGCTTCCAGAATTGAAGAAACGCTTGGTTACAGCCCCAAGATTGATTTTGCCGACATACACAAGGATTACCAGTATATTGTGACGCTTCTCGCCGTGGACTTGGAGGAGTACTCATGCAGGAAGGAAAAGTTGTAGCTTATACCTCCGCATAGCCACGACCTCACGAGATGAATTATGCCACACATGATTTGGAGTTAGCAGTCAGAGTGCATGCACTCAAGACTGGAGACATTTTCTTATCGGAAACCGCTGTGATGTTTACACAGATCATAAGAGCTTGAAGTATATTTTCACGCAGAAAGAGTTGAACCTCAAAAGAGGAGATGGCTAGAGTTAATCAAGGACTATGACATGAGATTGCATTATCACCTGTGAAAGGCTAATGTTGTAGCAGATGCTTTGAGCCGTAAGAGTTATGTGAATACTCTTATAGCAGGAGGATTACCCCAGAGTTAGTCGATGACTCGTAGATCTCCGATCGAGATAGTTCGAGAGGATATGTTGCAACTCGAAGTTCAGTCCACTTTGGCCGAAAGAATTCGTGAAGCCTAGAAGTCGGACAAGGAAATTGATGAGATAAAGAAAAGATGAATGAAGGAAAAGCTAAAGGATTTCGTAAGGATGAATACGGAGCTATATGGTTCGAGGATCGATTATGTACCCAATGATCCCGAACTCGAAGCTAATTCTTCAGAGGCTCATGATTCACCGACTCGATTCACCCCTGTAACACCAAGATGTACCTGGATTTGAAGGAAAGTTTCGTGGACAGGTATGAAGAAGGATATTGCCGAGCACGTAAGGTATGCGATGTTTGTCAACGAGTAAAGGCAGAACATCGAAGCCAGCAGGTTACTTCAACCTTTGCCGATTCCCGAGTGGAAATGGGAAAACTTGGAATGGATTTTATCACAGGATTACCCAGACCTGCTCAGGTTATGATTCCATCCGGTAGTGGTTGATCGATCGACCAAGGTAGCTCACTTCATTCCCGTGAAGACTACCTATACCAGTGCTAAGTTGGCCAAGATATACATGACCAGGATCGATGTCTGCATGGAGTTCCGAGGAGTATCGTGTCGATAGAGGAACACAATTTACCTCAAAGTTTTGGAATCAGCTGCATGAAACTTTGGGTACGAGGCTGGAGTTCAAGACAGCCTTTCATCCGCAGATGATGGATGACCGAGAGAGTCAACCAGATTCGGAGGACATGTTGAGAGCTTGTGTGCTAGACTATGGGTCTAGCTGGGATGATAATTTACCATACGCAGAGTTCTCCTACAATAACAGCTTATCGCATCACCAAGATGGCCCTTCAAGCTCTATATGGAAGGAGGTGCGTAACACCATTGCTGTGGATGGTGTTGAGATCGAACACTTTTCGTTCCGATCTTATCGAGATTCAAGAGAAAGTCAAGCTGATTCGAGATAGGCTCAAGATAGCTCACCGAGGTAGAAGAGTTATGCCGACAAGAACGCAAGGAAGTAACTTACGGCCGGAGACCGAGCATATCTTCGTGTGTCCTCACTTCGTGGAATCAAGAGGTTCGTGTCAAAGGAAAGTTAGCACCCCGATTCATTGGCCCCTACAAAATCCTCGAACGTCAGGAGAAGTTGCTTACAAGTTGGAATTGCCGGAAGGATTGTCCGAGTTCATGATGTCTTCCATGTTTCTCACCAAGAAGTGCCATGCCGACATGGCCGATATTCCGCTGAGAGACACAAGGCTCTTAGAGGCCATACAGCTCGACAAAGGATCTGACTTATAAGGAGAAACCCGTCCAATTCTCGAGACTGCAACAGAGTCACCCGCAAGAAGATCATCATGTTTTGCAAGGTGTCTGTGGAGTCATCACTCCGAGGAGGAAGCCACCGGGAGCGAGAAGAAGACCTCTTCGAGACCACCCGCACTCTATTTGTTAGCCAACCCAATCTCGAGGGCGGATTCATCTTAAGGTGGGTAGGTTTGTAACATCCCAAATTTCCTATTTGGAATGTTTTACAATTATAGCTAAGCATCTATGCATATTGTTTGAATTTGAGTGGCATTTGAAGTTTCGTGTTTTGAGTTGTTGGAATTTGAATTCAAAGTTTGGCAAAGGAAATTATTTCAAAACTATGCCCGATAAATACTTGAGACAAAGTATGAGAGGAGTAAACATGACACTCCAAAAATATCAGAGGAAAACATTGCCAAAAAGTTTGAATTCAAATTTGAGTTTTATTGGAATTTTAGAAAAATGATTTTTATAAAGTTTGATTTTGCCTCGAAAATGTTCAAATTATAGGAATATTCCCTGATCATTTTGATATATATATGTCCTATATAAAATATTTATATTTACTATTTTTTCTCTCTCTCTAAATTCAAAAAAGAAAGGAGGCCCCAGGCCACCAGCCAGCCGATGCCCACCAAGACTGAGGCCCACCGAGCGCACCAGCGCTCACCCGACCGACCGCCCACTGGCCAAATGAGCCGCCCATCCGAGCCCCCTCGCTCAAACCCTTCCGACCTGTCACCCTGATCCCTCTCTCCTCACTCACGACACCCGGCCCCACCTCCTTCTTCCTCGCCTAAGTCACCACACACCACGAAACCCCGAGATCTCCGGATCTCATCCCGATCCTCCCGATTGCCCTCGCCCAAGTCGACGCCCCTATAAATACCCCCGACCCTGCTGCTCCTCGCCTCGCCGACCCTCCTCTCGCCAAGACACGCCACTGAGCCCGAGAGCCGCCACCGCCATTAGCCCTCCCCGAACGCCTGCCACCCCGAGCTCGCCCAACTCCACCCCGAAGTTCTCGCCACGCCAAGACCTGGCTGACCTCTCCGCCGACGCCCCGACCACCGAGTCGCTGGAGCTGCCGCCGCCGAGCCGAGCTGCCGCCGCCGCCACGGTGAAGTCGCCGAGTCCCCGCCGCCGTCTAGATCTAGATCGACGTTGTTAGATTAGAACCTCAAGGGGTAGGTTTATTTCAAATAAACCGTTAGTTTCGGTTTTAGTTAGGGTTTTATTAGACCGCCGACTCGGTTTAAAACCATGTGCGCTTTTTAGTTAAATTACGCCTGTATGCTAGATAGGCCCATTAGCCCGTTTTTCTTTTTAGTAATATTTTTTCGTTTGTGTTTTAACAGAATAGTTTCAGTTTTGTAAAATTCATATCTTTTAATCTACTTAATATTTTTAAGTGATTCTTTTTTGTTGGTTTGCAAATTTCTTGTAGTTTCTGTAGAAAATATAATTAGTCATGTAAAATTATTTAAAATTGCTTTATTTTAGATTTAGACAGAATAGTAATTCTGCTATAAAATGAGTTAGGAATATTATTTTTAATGATTCTTTTGTCACAACTTTGTTTTGACATTGCCTAACCGTAGGAATTTATTTGGGCATTTTAGAAATTAATAAAAAATAGTTTTAATCAGAATCATGTTATTCTTAATTATTTAACTAGCTACTGTTTTCCTATTGTTTTACTTAGCAAATAAATTTATTTTTCATGAGAGATAGTTTATTCTAGGTTAGTTTCTGTAACTTTAGAGCATGAACTTTTATTTATAATAAATAAAACTTTTATTTTATTTTCTCTTGCTAGGATTGTTTTAGGCCTAATAGAAGTTTTATAATAGCTTTTAAGGTGATTCTTTTGCTACTAGTTGCTTGATGATTCTTTTCTGTTAATTAGCATAAACCCATGCTTAGGTTCTGTTAAGAAAATTTTTGTAGTGCAAAACTATTTCTAGATTGTTGTTGATATGGTGAAAACTTTGAGTTGGATTTCTTCAGTTTTCTTTGGGTTTTGATTCGCTTGTTTTGTGTGTTATGTTAGCATGCTATTATGTTAAGTGATCATATGTTTGTATGCTTATTGTGATTGTTGTTTGCCTCGTAGAATTTCCGGAGTGCTAAGCTTGTTACCACGAGTCCCTAGCTTTCAAGATCGCAAGAAGGCAAGTCATTGATCATGTTTCTTTACAATACCTATGATTTTTATTGCATTAGAATTATACCTCCCCACCATGCATGCAGTAGGTGAATTTGAAGTTATGTTCTTGAGTAGTATCATGAGGTAGGATGAACCCAATTCCCTTGTTACCATGCCCGGACGAAGTAGTTTATTTTGCTATGCTCATAGACGGGTTGGTTGAGTGAATTCATAAGGAGATGTGAGAGTCAAGATGATGACAACCCCATGAACTTCAAGCTCAAGATGGACTTCAAATTCACTACTGGGTGGAGGATTTGTTGACGGGCACCCCGAGAACCCAAAGGGTTGGCCGGGATGCATGGAGAAGCGCCATGACATCTTGCGGAAAGCTTCACCCAGCCACGAAGAGACGGATGTATACCCATTGACCGAAGCTTACTCTGTGCAGCCGCAAGCCATTATGGGCTCGCTTGGTCAACCCTAGTTGTGACTCGCCGACGGTGCTACGAGATGTAGAAGAACGGTAGGATTGATGGGTACCGCAAAGGGCCGAAGAACTCTTCTAAGACCCTGTTTGCTCGTCCGCCTTCAAACACCATGAAGTGCTAAGACTTAAAAGGAGGGAACGATTCTTGCGGGTAAAGTGCACAAACCTCTGCAGAGAAAAGATCTAATCGATTAGCCGTGTCCCTCGTTACGACAATTTGAGCCTCGAACTTGGAAGTATTTCGAAATCTCAACACTGAAATTAATAAATTAATTGAGGGGATTATTTAATAATTGGGAATGAGACATTGGTTGGTGGAACCATCTCAATAATTACCAACAATTTTGTAGTTTTTGTAAACAAGTCCATATTGTAGGGAAAAACTGGCTTTTCGCAAAATGATGAAACTTAGAGCCCCACAGCCAAATTGCATATAGTGTTAGTAATTTTATTATTGTTATTCTCTTCATGACTTGCCAGATATTCAAAATGCTGACTCTACACGGCTGCAACGCCTTATGTTGCAGAGGAGTATTCCGATCAGAGTGAGGCTACGATCCGCTCTTGGCGATTGCCCTTTGGAGTCGGATGGACTCGCTTATTCTTCTACGCCCGCAGCTTACTTAGTTTATTTCTCATGAGTTGGCCTTCGCCAATTTATTCTATTGTAATAAAGACTCGATATGAGAACCGTAATAAATTCAGGTGTGATTGAACTTTGATTATTTCATCAATGTACCGTGAGTGCCAAGATGATCTTGGGATGGTATGCATACGTAGACTTGACCGATTTTGGGTCGGGTCGCTACAAGCAAGCTAGCTTCCGAGAAGTGAATGAAATCTGCAAAATGGCAAATAAGAAAGTTAGGAAAAGGTGACTAGAAGAAGAAGACTAGAAGAAATCCAACAAGGAGAGGATAAGTTGAGGAAAACTCCTGACAGCACGACGCAAGGCAGGTGATGGAGCTGTGGTTCTCCCAGAGCTTCTGGCTAAGCACTACGGAGGAGGAGGAAGTGTTGCAGGAGGGAGGGGCTGCGCCAGGGGAAGGGTGCGGCTGCCCTCTCTCTCCCTCAGTATATATAGGGGTAAGGGAGGTGGAGGAGGCGCCCTAGGGTTCCCTAGGGGAGGGGCGGCGGCCACAGGGGAAACCCTAGATGGGTTTGGGCGCCCCCACCCCTAGGAAACTTGCCCCTGCCGGGAAGGGGCTGCCCTAGGGAGGCGCCCCACCTCCTCCTGGTTACGTGAGAGGGTTGGGAGGGCGCACCACCCCTTAGTGGGCTGGTTTGCCCTTCCCTTGGCCCATGAAGCCTCCAACACTTGTCGGGCTCCCAAACACCTTTCTTGGCATGCTGGCTATAGTCTGTACCCTTTAACACTTCCGGCTCCAATACCCTTCGCCCAATATATCGATCTTCACCGACCATTCCGTACTCTCGTGATGTCCGGGATCACACCCGGACTCAACAACCTTCGTAACCACATACTATTTCCCATAACAACTCTAGCGCCACCGAACCTTATGTGTAGACCTCACGGGTTCGGGAACCATGCAGACATGACCGAGAAGTTCTCCGTCAATAACCAACAGCGGATCTGATACCCATGTTGGCTCCTACATGTTCCACGATGATCTCATCGGATGAACCACGATGTCGAGGATTCAATCAATCCCGTGATTCAATTCCCTTTGTCTAGCGGTATTGTACTTGCCCGAGATTCGATCGCCGGTATCCCGATACCTTGTTCAATCTCGCTACCGCAAGTCTCTTTACTCGCTCCATAACACATCATCCCGTGATCAACCCCTTAGTCACATTGTGCACATTATGATGATGTCCAACCGAAAGGGCCCAGATACCTCTCCGCCAACCGGAGTGACAAATCCTAGCCTCGATTAGTGCCAACCCAACAGACTTTCGGAGATACCTGTAATGAACCTTTATAGCCACCCGTTACGCCAGGACGCTTTGGTACACCCAAAGCATTCCTACAGATCCGGAGTTGTACAATCTCATGGTCTAAGGAAATGATACTTGACATTAGAAAAGCTTTAGCATACGTAACTACGCATCTTTGTGCTAGGCTTAGATTGTCTTGTCCATCACATCATTCTTCTAATGATGTGATTCCGCTATCAAGGACATCCAATGTCCATGGTCAGGAAACCGTAACCATCTGTTGATCAACGAGCTAGTCAACTAGAGGCTTACTAGGGACATGGTGTTGTCTATGTATCCACACATGTATCTGAGTTTCCTATCAATACAATTATAGCATGGATAATAAACGATTATCATGAACAAACAAATATAATAATAACTAATTTATTATTGCCTCTAGGGCATATTTCCAACAGTCTCCCACTTGCACTAGAGTCAATAATCTAGTTCACATCGCCATGTGATTAACACTCACAGGTCACATCACCATGTGACCGACATCCAAAGAGTTTACTAGTGTCACTAAACTAGTTCACATCATCATGTGATTAAGACTCAATGAGTTCTGGGGTTTGATCATGTTTTGCTTGTGAGAGAGGTTTTAGTCAACGGTTCGCAAATATTCAGATCCGTATGTATTTCGCAAATCTCTAGGTCATATTGTAATGATGCTTCCACGCCCACTTGGAGCTATTCCAAATGGTTGCTCCACTATACGATCCGGTTTGCTACTCAGAGTCATTCGGATAGGTGTTAAAGCTTGCATCATCGTAACCCTTTACGCCAACTCTTTATCACCTCCATCATCGAGAAACAAACCTTATTCCTCTAAGGATAATTTTGATCGCTATCCGGTGATCCACTCTTTGATCACCTTTGTACCCTCTTGCCGCACATGTGGCAAGGCACACATCAGGTGCGGTATTTAGCATAGCATACTTTAGAGCCTACGCCTAAAGCATAGGGACGCACCTTCGCCCTTTCTCTCTTTTCCGCCGTGGTCGAGCTTTAAGTCTTAACTT
The DNA here is from genome assembly GCA_021605205.1 of Aegilops longissima. Lineage (NCBI taxonomy): Eukaryota > Viridiplantae > Streptophyta > Magnoliopsida > Poales > Poaceae > Aegilops > Aegilops longissima. Next base: position 449 of record JAHIAM010001955.1, on the reverse strand, counting down.
CAGACTTACAACTCAGGCAAGAACTCCTTCTTTGATCGATCCATCTTGAACACTTTCAAGATCATGTCAAGGTATGTGCTCATTTGAAAGTATTATTAAGCATTTTGATCTGTCCTTATAGATCTCGATGCTCAATGTTAAAGTAGCTTAATCCAGGTTTTCTATTGAAAACATCTTTCAAATAACCCTATATGCTTTCCAGAATTCTACATCATTTCGATCATCAATATGTCAACAACATATACTCATCGAAATTTATAGTGCTCCCACTCACTTCTTTGGAAATACAAGTTTCTCATAAACTTTGTATAAACCCAAAATCTTGGATCATCTCATCAAAGCGCACATTCCAACTCCGAGATGCTTACTCCAGTTCTTAGAAAGGATCACCGAGCCAAGATACCTTTTAGCATCCTTAGGATCGACAAAACTTTCTCGATTGTATCACA
>JAHIAM010001954.1:0-34277 GCA_021605205.1 Aegilops longissima | reverse complement strand
AGCGGTTCACCGGTGCTATACCAAGGCCGCTGACAAACCTCGTCCATTCCGAGAATGTTTAACACCCGCACACCTAAAAGAGGTAAAAGGGGCGCCGGAGACATAGGAGTGCCGATTGCAAAACGGACAACGAGGAAAATGCTCGGATGCATGAGACGAACACGTATGCAAATGCGATGCACATGATGACATGATATGAAATGCAGATGATGACATGGCAAAGTGCAACACGCAAGCAAATGACATGGCAAGGACGGCAAATAAATGGCGTACACCGCGATCGAATCCGGGCGTTACATCAACCCAACGCGCTAAGTCATCCCGGACGACCGGCCGACGGAGCGATGGCGCGCCAAAATCAAGTCGGGTTGGCATTCGTAAGGTGGTCAAGACACGGAGAAGGCGGTTCAAGCAGTGCCATGCCCCTTTCCTCCACAAGCCGGGCGTGCTCGCGCATCAAGCTTCCAGCGCCCCACCACCTCGGTAAAGAAGGTCGTGGTCGGCATAATCATTTGAGTGAGGGGTCGGCGCCTTCACGCCGCAGATATGGCCTGTGGAAATATTGGCCTTGTTCCGAGATCCCGGCATAGGGGCATGCTCGCCCCATTGCTCGATGTTGGAGCACCTCCTCCGTGTTTTGCCTCGCGATGGCTTCGCACATCAACCCGCCTCCCGAGGGAACGCAGCTCGGCGCGGGCGGAGACTGTATGGCGGCCGTGGCTTCCGCAAGCCTCTCAACCTCGTTTAACCTGGGCCTCGAGGGCAGCGGCCCCGCCTCATCTTCCACGCCATGAAGCCAAATTTAAAGTCGACTCTTCCTCCAGTCCGCTACAACCTTGGCCACCCGACGGTTCATCTCCTCCTCGACTCTAGCCTCATGAGCCCCGACGACATCTTCTCGCTTGGGCAACTTGACGCCCCTTGTCTCCAGCTTGCTCAAGCTCATGGCTCGCTCTCCATGGCCTCTGTGGCCAGCCGCCTCCTCGCCTGCACCTCCTCTTCTCCGCTGGTGTCCCCTCAAGACACAAGAGCGCCATGCGCGCCTCCACCGGCTGCTCAAGAGACGCGCCCAGCCCGGAGCTCCCACACGATTTCTCCGCTGCTCAAGGCGGCGATCAGCCTCGCGAGCCTCTTCCAAGGCTCGAGCGGCTTCGGGAGACCTTGAGAGACGCCGCCTCAAGGTTTCAAGGTCACGCTGATAGCGGCCGAGGTTGATGGCCACCTTCACTTGCGCCGCCTCCACCAACCGAGACCTTCAACTCACTACGCGAATCGACGCCGTGAGTTCTTCACCAAGTCGGCCCATCGCGTTCATCGCCTCCCTCGAAGAGCTCATGGCGAACCACGCCCGCCAAGGCCAAGCTCAACGCCTCGACCTCTTCGCCCTCCACTGGGGTCAGGGCGGGCGCCAAGCGCGCCACCCCCGGCAGGGTTGGGGGCGCCCACCCAACACCAGCCCGCCTCGTGAGAAGCCTGTCACCGGGGCTCACCGCTTGAAGAGGAGCCGAGGATCAAGCCAACAAATTGCCGCTAAAGACCAAAGGAGGAGTCTTGGCAGGCCTGCCAGCTCCACACTGCATCAAGGGGAGGGGCGACAAGGTCAGCAGTGTTCAAGGCCAGAAGGCAGGAGCGCCACGACCAGCCTTACCTGTGAGCAACCAACAGACCGGAGCGCTGTGGGCGGCCAAGAGTTAAGGGATAAGGAGGCCACTTCTCGTGAGCGCGCCACTGATGGAAGGAGCCTCAAGAATCGACGTCAGAGACGAAAAACAAAGACACAAGGAGCCACAACGCACGACGACTTACACGCCAACGGCGATGTACTTCCTCCGCTTCAGCCGTCCAAAGATGTTATCGCCACCGGAGATCCTTTCTTCTGTGAGCTCCTCAAAGTCCACACAAAGACGATCAAATGTCGGACGGACGGCCAAGGCGCAACGGTGCCAAGAAGAGCTCTAAGGATATCTTCAGGGGTGCCCGGTCGCTGCAAACAGCCAGCACCGCTTCACCACGACCTCCCGAGGCTCCCGGAGCCTTGGCCTCGGAGTCACATGCGCCGCCTCAAGAATCGGCGCCAGAGGGAGTGGCAGTGCCCCGAGGACAACGCCCAGATCACCACTCAAAGATGTGCTCTCAACACTGAAGTCACCGGCTCATTGGGCTCACCCACCGCACTGCCACTTGGGGCGGCTCAAGATCGTGGGCAAGGAAGGGAACCACAACGACGGGTTCTCGCGAGGTTCTCCAGCCGTCCGGCCGCAATTCCATTCATCAAAGAGAGGCATGTTCTTCACAAATTCATCCTTGTTCTTGCAATGTATAGAAAATAGTTCTTCCCAGCGGATTCAAGGCGCGGGGAAGCGAGACGCCCACGCCCAATCAACCGCCACGCCGACCGAGGTCAGCAGGTTTTGGGGTTCGCGGTTCGAATCTTGACCTTGGCTTCGCCAAGGCCAAGCCCGAGCGCACCTTGGGCCCGGGCTACTGCTTGTTTTGGCAACGGGTCCCAGATTTGCTCTCCTGTGGTCTACAACAGGCTAAGCAAAGCAGTCAGACGACCCATCTTCGCGACAAGGCACCCAAGACCTCGCGAGGGTCCAAGCTCGCAAGGCGACGACGCAATACCTCCTCCGAGTGCCCTAGCTGCTGTGCTCACGAGGAGCGGAAATATCAAGGCGAGGTAAACGCCACGGGCTCGCGACGTGAGCCATGACGAACGGTACCGTGCAGGTGCCAATCGCGCAGCGTCCCTATTTCCTCTTTGATGCTAAGGAGGCCAGCGCAGGCAAAGAGTACCGGGACATCGGGCAAAGGTCGCCATATTCTAACCTATAAGGAGGCTAGGCGACCCGCCCACCCGAGGGCTCCTCCGATTTTGCATCATTTTGACCCTTCGATCAGGCCTGGTCGCGTCAACGCTTGTGTGTCGACTGTTTGATTTTCGTCGTTCGTTTTGACGTGGGGTTATTTTGTTGGCGCACGATGACTGGTGGCCTCAGCTAGGCCTTGGATTGGCTGGGTCAAAATCTCTCGCATGAGCCATTCCCGCTGCGTTGCGTGGCTAGACGCGCGCAAACCACGTCGTGCTGAGCAACCGGTTGGCCGGAGGGGTTGGCCGGCGCGTATGCACCCGGTTTCTGCATCCGCGTCTGTGTTTTGCCTATGACAGGTGGACCGATGCTGATCCTGGTCCCGCTCGTCGGCTGTGGTGGCTGCACTGTCTCGCGTGTATGTTATTTTCTTGGTCAACTGCTCCTGCCGCAGCGCTCCCCACGCGGTGCCCTCATCGTGCGTCGTGTCGTGGGAGTTGTTGTATCCTGCGTCAGGTGCAGAGGGATGGGCGGATGCAGTAACTCCTCCCTCCCTCTCACAGCCCCGATCCACACCCACTCCTTCGTCCTCCTCCCTCTCACAGCCGCCGCACCATTCCTCCCTTCCGCCCCCTCCTCCTTCCCGGATCCCCGCCACGGCGCCGACCTGTAGGCAAAGGGCGACAGCAGCCGGCGACGCATCCTCCCCGCTCTCGCTCGCTCACATCGTCTTCGGGACCGCGGGCTCGGTGCACGTCTGGCCGCGCCGCCGCGAGTATGTCCGCCTCAGGTAGGATCCCGCCTCCATGCGCGACCACCTCTGGCTCGAGGATAGCGCGCCCAGCGCGCCGGGGACCAGCGCTGTCGGGGAGGACTCGCTCCCGCCGATCCGGGTGTCCTAGGACACCTCGCGCTTCCGGTACACCAACTCGACGGGACACCCTTCTGGCTCCAGATCGCTCGCATCGCTGCCGAGGTTGTGCGGCTCGTGGGACGCGGGGCACGCGGTGGGTGGTGCTCGTGGAAGACGACACCGTGCTGTCCCCGGACAACCTGGTGGCGGTGCTCGGGAAGTACGACTGGAGAGAGATGGTCTACGTCAGGCCCTCATCAGAGAGCCACTCGGCCAACACCTATTTCAGCCATGGCATGGCGTTCGGAGGCGGAGGCGTCGCGCTCAGCTCCCCCCTCGCTGCTGCGCTCGCGGGGACACTCGACGTATGCATCCAGAGGTACCCCAGGCTATATCGAAGCGATGACCGCCTCCATGCTTGCATCACGGAGCTTGGCGTACCCCTTTCGCGCGAATATGGATTCCATCAGGTATGTTTGGGTGTCCATATTTTTGACAGCCAAATACTAATAGATGCACTTGACTGTTTGAGGAAATGCCAACTGAAAGCTAAATTCAGTTAGAACTAGCCTTTTGCATATGTGTTCTTGATGCTTCATGTACGACCACATAGTAGGGATGCAATAAATATTTGTTAGCTAGGTTGCTTGCCTAATGAAGCTCCCATGTAGACCATTTACTGCTCTGTGTTTTTGGAATTTGTTTGCAGTGTTTGCTCAGGCTGAAGAAATCATGTCGTTTTCCTCCATTTATTTCCTTTTATGCGAAAGTACTACCTTTGGCAGTTGCTCTGTCCAGACTATTAATCACCGAGAAAGGTTTTGTTGCAATCTACGGTATAAGCTCACATTGTCGACTGCAGGACCAGAAGATGCTTTACACATGATTGTGTGATGCTCAGAGACATTTTGCACACAGCGCTGCTATGCGCACGACGCCATGCGGACGATTCATGGATGAGATCACATATCAAGTCGTTCATGCATATCATCGAGCACATATCAACGGCTGTATGGCCCATCGTGCCGCTGTCGTGCATGTATTTGTCGTCCACGGAGCACTTTCGTCTTGCACAGCGGAAACTTCTTGTGAAGCTTGACCTTATTCAGGTGCCTAACTGACTACCGCTACCAGGTGTTTAAGCTTACCAATATGCAGGAAACTTCTTGTGAAGCTCGTTGTTTCATGTGCCTAACTGACTGCCGCTTATGTCAATTTTATTTGCAGCCAGACAGTGATTTTGGGCTGAAAGATTATTGCAAGCTTAGAATCTTTTAAAGGTCCTTATTGACATGACTCTTATGATAAACTTCCAAAATATTCATTTAATGTTGCCATCTTTCTTTTCAGAGCCATATGAATTTTTATAGAAACATGAGCAGAGTAAAATGGACACAGCTTCTGGTACATCTGAGGTATAGAATCAGCAATCTTCGTTAAATGTTGTAACATATTTACAACTGGATTCAGTTTAAAATCAGAAATAAAAGCCGCTCAAGTTTCAACAGTTACATGATGTGGCATGTGCATGCTTTACAGTTACCTTGCAAGTGTCGTGATGTTGTATACATATTTCTGTATCTATATGTATGTCGGACCCTGTGTGATTGATCTTATTCTATTCCTATGTGAGAACTAGCTCTCCTATAGTAGTGTGGTACTTTTATACTAAACTGAATTGGGAATGGCTTGATTGCAGAACTATTGGCAGTTAATTCTCTATAGGACAGTGTGATTTCTTTTCATAGAATGCTGTCATCTATATCTTCCTGAATGTACAGAACTATTGGCAGTTAATTCTCTAATGCATCAATTTCCCTTCCCTCCGCTCCTCTCTTTCCTGTGAACTATCTCTTTTCAGACCCTCTCTGTTACACATTTGCATGAAAAACAAAATTAAAAGGGAAAACTTACTTTGGGTAGCTTGAGTGCAGGTATACTCAAATCAATGTCTTTTGTCTAATTGGTTGGATAACTACTTTTCAGGACTATGCCAATTTCCACAATAACACTGCCTCCAACTTTCTCATTTCCCCAGCTCTGTATACAAGGTCCAAACTAGGGGTGCCAATCTTGTTATCACTTGTTCAGTCACATTCTGGTTTATGCCTTTTCACCTGCATATACTGAGCCAGTGTGTGGAATTTAGGTGCTGGTTTGAACAAATTACAATGATGTAGTGTTATGGATCAGTACAGGTCACCGGCTTTATATTGTGGTCAGTGTGTTGTAAGTAGTTTGGGAAACAAGTTCTTGAGTAGGTGTATCTGCTTGCTCATGCATTTTGAAAATTGATTACATCATTCAGATGTATTCAGGCCGGGTTTTTGTGATCCAAAATAATTTATCTAGCACTGGCGTTCTTATTACATACAAAACTAAGTGTGGAGCAATATATATCTCTCATGTTAAATTCGTGGTTGATTGCTTATATCCAAAATAATTATGTTAGTACACTGAAGCCAATTTCTACATTGGTACTGAAGTTGGCTAAATAGTTTTTTCGCTACTGAGATATATATGTGCACTACATTCTATCCCTGCAAATTGTTGTGCTATTGATTTTGATCCGGAATATAATTATGTTTGTACACTCTGCAATATAATTATGTTATATTCTGCTTTTATCAGTTTGTTGGTCCATATTAATTTGCTCGAGCTTGTTTTCACAACTGATATTTACACCTCTCCGCCGACTGCCACCTATCATGGAGGGAGATGGCTTGGCCAGGCCGTCAACGCCCACCGGCAACTTCTGACAGGCGCCGCCATGTTCTTCGTCCCCTTACTCCGATGCCTTCATGGCCAAAATCATTAGCAGCAGCAACAAGGTTAAGCGCCAACTATGGTTAAAGCTTTGTCTCTTTTGTGTATCATGCATGATTGATCTGACTTTGCTGGTCATGTTAGAAATTCAAGTAAAACGACTATTGCAATGCATCTCACGTGTCTGTATTTATTTGCATCCTTAGGCTCCAAATCATTTGTTGGTCATAAATTATTGTGCATCATTGATGATTAATTTGCAATTTAAATGACAATAGGGCTGGGTTTTCTAAGTGCAATAGCTTCAAATGTGACCTTCCAGTCAAGAAATGTCCGGTGAGAAGCTTATGTGAAGAAAGATATAATTAAGTTAGCAATTTACAGTCCTCTTTCATAATTCTAACTGAATTGTCAATGGTCAGTTCTCTTGAATAATAAGTTACTCCTCAATTTTGATAATTTGACAAAGTCATGTTTTGGGGTGTTTATGGTCTTGTTTTGTGTGAAATATTTGTAATGGATATGCTACTCGATATTTGAACATGCAGAGGGCCTCTCAGTCTTTAACCCTGACTATAAAATCCATTGATGAAAGCTGGGGAAGGCCGAGATGAACATCTGGCTCCCTTGGTCTAAGCCATCGAGAAGGTACAGATGACGCTTTCAATGTCATCTACTCCAGCAGCTGGACAAGGCAGATAAAAAGCATGGATCCTTGCTCCCGAGGCTGCAAAAGGATCATAGTGATGTCTTCTACATCCTCCTAGATGTATTAATCTCAATCTTATGTTAGTTGTGGTTTTCTTCCTTTTTCTCTTCCCATGATGTAATTTATTTTACTAAGATAACACCATGTTTGTTGTAATGCCTTGATGTAAGATCCGCTTACTTTGAATGAATTTACTGCATATATTTCTTATTTAGTTTAGTTCATCATTCAGAGGCGGTGGAATATTTTTTGTCCTTCACCGGTTAAATGAGCATTGTGTGAGAGATAACTTTCGTTGAACCATGAAATGTTGCCACGAAATTAGAAATCATTGTGTTGGTGTAACTCTTTCATATGACCTCAAAATGAAATTGCACTGCACCAATTAAAGAATCACATGCTATATTTGTTATTTCATTGTATAGTTTATGTTTATACAATCAAAATGAACCTGCTAAATGTTGTAGGACAAAGGCTGGGATGAAATCTGCTGCAGAGCCTCGTGTGCTTCAAGTATGAATAAGAAGTACGCAATCTTTTTCTGTGATTCGAACACATTTCCAGACCTTTTAGAGTTCTTATTTCTTAGTACATGTTGTCTAAAGTAACATTTGCCCAAAAAGGCTATACTGGTGTGTTAACTTGCTGCTGGAATTGAGCTAAAATCGAAGTATGCTTTATGTTGCACCCATCAAGCCTAAAAAAGTCTGTAGAGTTATAATGCATCCCTCTTTCATTCATTTTTATTAAAAGGGCTTAATTTGTTACAATATGTGCTTCCCCACAATGAAATCAACTAAACCATGTTTTTTTCAAGTCGCATATGGATTTAGCAGACCACAGCTAAATCGACTAAACATAGGTTTAATTTCATATATGTCTTCCTACTACCAAACTACAATGAGTATTGTCTCTTTACTAAAGGAAACTATTTTCATCGCGAACATGAGTTTAGCGGGTCTCTGCGCCATTTGGCGCAACGGGTCAACTAGTTGGTGCAACGAGACCAAGACCAGGAGGACGACAAGGCGGAGGTCATCATGGAGCCCAAGACGGCGTCACCCAGAGCTTTTCGCAGGCGAAGACCACTTTTGTCAGGATAGCTTGTACTAGATGTCCCCTTTCAAATTGGCCGCTGTTGTTGGCTCCCTTCCAGCTCAATATTTGGGGAGAGGACCAGGGCCTATATAAGTAGAGCTAGCCACCACAGTAGAGGCAGGTTGAACTGATTGAATCCTCATGCCACAAGTTCATACGCACAAGAACACCTCAACCTCAGGAGGCTGTTCTTCCCTTGTACTGTTCATCATCAGCCCAAGAGGCAATCCACCACCACCACACCGAGTAGGGTATTACACCACAACGGTGGTCCAACCAAGATAAACCTCGTGTCTTTCTCGTGGTTATGAAGTTCGCCGAGTTAGTCCGCGAGATCTTAGCGAGCTAGGCATAGATCGGTAGAAGGGAAAGACTTCAAGGCACCCGAAAGTGTTCGAACCTTAAGGGTTTGCTTAACCCCACATCCGGCACATGTCCATAGGATTTTATATGCAGTTCTATAGGCCCATAATGCATCATCAAGTTTCTTGGACCAATTCTTTCTAGATCTATTAATAGTCTTTTGCAAAATTAATTTAATCTCCCTATTACTCAGCTTCTTCTTGGCCACTAGACTGTGGATGGTATGGAGATGCAATTCTATGATTAACATCATACTTAGCAAGCATTTTACTTAAAAGCACCATGAATAAATGTGAACCACCATCATCATTAAGTATCTAGGGACTCCAAATCTTGGAAAATAACTTTTTAAGCATCTTAATAGAGGTGTTATGAACAACACTACTAGTTGGAATATCTTTTACCCATTTACTAACGTAATCAACAACAAGTAAAATATGTATACCCATTAGAGGAAGGAAACGGTCTCATATAATCAAAGCCCCAAACATCAAATGGTTCAATAACAAGTGAATAATTCATAGGCATTTCTTGACGCCTACTAATATTACCAATTCTTTGACATTCATCACATGACAAGACAAGCTTACGGGCATCTTTAAAAAGAGTAGGCGAATAAAACCGGATTGCAATACCTTATGTGCGTTCTATCTCCAGCGTGGTGTCCTCCATAAGCCTCGGAGTGACACTTATGAGGATCCGCTCCTCGCTCATGCTCAGTACACAACGCCTAATAACACCATCTACTCCTTCTTTATAAAGGTGTGGGTCATCCCGTAAGTAATGTCTTAAATCATAGAAAAACTTTTAATTTTGCTGGTATGTGAAACTAGGTGGTATAAATTTAGCAACAATGTAATTAGCATAATCAGCATACCATGGAGCAGTTCGAGAAGCATTTATGACAGCTAATTGTTCATCAGGAAAGCTATCATCAATAGGTAGTGGGTCATCAAGAACATTCTCTAACCTAGACAAGTTGTCGGCAACGGGGTTCTCAGCTCCCTTTCTATCAATAATATGCAAATCAAATTCTTGTAGCAAGAGAACCCATCTAATAAGTCTAGGTTTAGCATCCTTCTTTTCCATAAGATATTTAACAGCTGCATGATCAGTGTGAACATTTACTTTGGAATCAACAATATAAGGTCTGAACTTACCACAAGCAAATACAACTCGCTAAAAATTCTTTTTCAGAGTAGCATAATTTCTCCGGCACCGCCTAGTGTTTTACTAGCATATTGATAACATTTAATTTCTTATCAGCTCTTTGTCCTAGAACAACACCTACAAAGATAATCACTAGCATCACACATGATTTCAAAGGGTAAATTCCAATCAGTGGCTGAACAATAGGTGTAGAAATCAAGGCTTTCTTAAGTATTTCAAATGCTTCTACACAATCATCATCAAAGACAAAAGGAACATATTTTTGTAAGAGATTAGTCGAGGCCTAGAAATTTTTGAGAAGTCTTTAATGAACCTCCTATAAAAACCGCATGACCAAGGAAACTTCTTATACCTTTAATGTCCTTAGGACACGACATCTTTTCAATAGCATCAACTTTAGCTTTATCAACTTCAATACCTCTTTCGTAAATTTTATGCCCCAAGACAATACCTTCATTAACCATAAAGTGGCACTCTTCCCAATTCAAGACAGGATTAGTTTCTTCACATCTCTACAAAACTCGATCAAGGTTGCTTAAGAAATCATCAAAAGAAGTTGCATACACGGAGAAATCATACATGAAAACCTCAAAATCTTTTCACGTAAGTCGAGAATATAGCAGCATACATCTTTGAAAGGTAGCAGTGCATTACATAAACCAAATGGCATACGCCTATAAGCAAAGGTACCGAAGGGCAAGTAAAAGTGGTCTTTTCCTCGATCCTCTTTGACACAGTGTATTTGAGAGAAACCGAATAACCGCTCACAAAGCAAAAATGTGTATGTTTGGATAATCTTTCTAGCATTTGATCAATAAAAGGTCAAGGGTAATGATCTTTTCTAGAGCTTTATTTAATTTATGGAAGTCAATTACCATTCTATAACCTGTAATAATTCTTTGTGGGATCAATTCATCTTTATCATTAGGAACAACAGAAATACCTCCTTCTTAGGGACACAATGGAGAGGACTTACCCATCGCTATCAAGAATGGGATAAATTATACCGCCTCCGTAAGCTTTAGTATTTCATCTCTTACCACTTCTTTCATCTTAGGATTTAACCGTCATGGTGATCAACAACCGTTTAGCGCCTTTCTCCAATTTTATTTTGTGCTTGCATAGAGGGACTAATGCCATTGAGATCATCAAGAGTATATCCAATAGCAAAGACGGTGCTTCTTCGTAGTTTTCAATAATTTCTCATCTTCCCGCCTCCGAAAGGTTATCACTAATAATAATAGGATATATCTTCTTTTCATCAAGATAAGCATATTTAAGAGTATCGTAATGGTTTAAGCTCAAACACGGATCACCCTTGGGTGGAGGAGGATCCCCTAAAATTTCAATAGGCAAGTTGTGCTTCAAAATAGGTCCTTGTTTAAAGAATACTTCATCGATTTCCTTCTTTCATTCATAAACATATCATTTTCATGGTCTAGCAAATATTGTTCTAAAGGATCATTAGGAGGCACGGCAATAGAAGCAAGACCAATAATTTCATCTTTATTAGGCAATTCTTTATCATGGGGTTGTCTATGAAATTTAGCAAAATTAAAATCATGAGACATATCCCCTGCATCAACAAGAATAATATCCTTTTCGCAGTCTATCCTAGCATTAGCAGATTCAAGAAGGGTCTACCAAATATAATGGGACAAAAGTCATCTTGTGGGGAACCAAGAACAAGAAAATCAGAGGATATTTTGAAGGAAATATGCCCTAGAGGCAATAATAAAGTTGTTATTTATATTTCCTTATATCATGATATATGTTTATTATTCATGCTAGAATTGTATTAACCGGAAACTTAGTACATGTGTGAATACATAGACAAACAGAGTGTCACTAGTATGCCTCAACTTGACTAGCTCGTTGAATCAAAGATGGTTAAGTTTCCTAGCCATAGACATGAGTTGTCATTTGATTAACGGATCACATCATTAGAGAATGATGTGATTGAATTGACCCATTCCGTTAGCTTAACATTCAATCATTTAGTGTATTGCTATTGCTTTCTTCATGACTTATACATGTTCCTATGACTATGAGATTATGCAACTCCCGAATACCGGGGGAACACTTTGTGTGCTACCAAACGTCACAACGTAACCGGGTGATTATAAAGGTGCTCTACAGTGTCTCCGATGGTACTTGTTGAGTTGGCACAGATCAAGATTAGGATTTGTCACTCCGATTGTCGGGAGGTATCTCCGAGCCCTCTCGGTAATGCACATCACTATAAGCCTTGCAAGCAATACAACTAATGAGTTAGTTGGGGATGATGTATTACGAACGAGTAAAGAGACTTGCCGGTAATGAGATTGAACTAAGTATACCGACGATCGAATCTCGGCAAGTAACATACCGATGACAAAGGAACAATGTATGTTGTTATGCGGTTTGACCGATAAAGATCTTCGAGAATATGTAGGAGCCAATATGAGCATCCGTGTTCCGCTATTGGTTATCGACCCGAGACGAGTCTCGGTCATGTCTACATAGTTCTCGAACCCGTAGGGTCCGCACGCTTAACGCTCGTGATGATCGTAATATGAGTTTATGTGTTTTGATGTACCAAGGTAGTTCAAGTCCCAGATATGACCACAGACATGACGAGGAGTCTCAAATGGTCGAGACATAAAGATCGATATATTGGATAACTATGTTTGACTTCGAAGGGTTCCGCAAGTTCGCATAAATATCGGAGTATCGGGAGGTTACGGAACCCCCGGGAGTGTAATGGGCCTATTGGGCCTTAGTGGAGAAGAGGAGGGTGGCTGTGGCAGGTCACAGACCCTCCCCTAGTCCGAATTGGACAAGGAGCGGGGGGCTTTCTTCCTCCCTCCTCCTTCCTCTCTCCTACTCCTACTTGTAGGTTGAGTCCTACTCCGATGGGAGTAGGACTCCCTTGGGCGCGCCTAGGAGGGCCGACCCCAACCCCTCCTCCGCCTCCTTTATATACGGGAGGGGCACCCCATAGACACACAAGTTGACCAGTTGATCTTTTAGCCGCAGCGGTGCCCCTTCCACCTTAATCCACCTTGGTCATATCAGAAGCGGTGCTTAGGCGAAGCCCTGCATCGGTAGCATCATCATCACCATCATCAAGCCGTCAGGTTGACGGAACTCTCCTCAAGCTCGCTGGATCGTGAGTTCGAGGGACGCCATCGAGTGAACATGTGCTGAACTCGGAGGTGTCGTGCGTTCGGTACTTGGATCGGTCGGATCGTGAAGACATACGACTACATCAACCGCGTTGTCATAACGGTTCCGCTTTCGGTCTACGAGGGTACGTGGACAACAGTCTCCCCTCTCGCTGCTATGCATCACCATGATCTTATGCGTGCATAGGAATTTTTTGAAATTACAAGCAGTTTTCAGAAGGTATTCTCTACAAGCACTGAAATTATCGGTAAGAGATAGTTTTGTGATAAGGTAATTCAGAACGGTAACAAGTAACAAAAGTAAACAAGGTGCAGCAAGGTGGCCCAATCCTTTTGTAGCAAAGGACAAGCCTGGACAAACTCTTATATAAAGGACAACATTCCCGAGGACACATGGGAATTATTGTCAAGCTAGTTTTCATCATGCTCATATGATTCACGTCACATTTTGATAATTTGATATGTGGGTGGACCGTGCTTGGGTACTGCCTTCCTTGGACAAACATCCCACTTATGATTAACCCTCTCACAAGCATCTCAGAATCGCGAAAGAAGAATTAAGGTAAACCTAACCATAGCATGAAACATGTGGATCCAAATCAGCCCTTACGGCAACGATAAACTAGGGTTTAAGCTTCATCACTCTAGCAACCCATCATCTACTTATTGAAGGAAATATGCCCTAGAGGCAATAATAAAGTTATTATTTAATTCCTTATTTCATGATAAATGCTTATTATTCATGCTAGAATTGTATTAATCAAAAACTTAGTACATGTGTGAATACATAGACAAAACAAAGTGTCCCTAGTATGCCTCTACTTGACTAGCTCGTTTATCAAAGATGGTTATGTTTCCTAACCATAGACATGTGTTGTCATTTGATGAATGGGATCACATCATTAGGAGAATGATGTGATGGACATGAACCATCCGTTAGCTTAGCATAATGATTGTTTAGTTTTATTGCAATTGCATTCTTCATGACTTATACATGTTCCTCTGACTATGAGATTATGCAACTCCTGAATACCGGAGGAACACCTTGTCTGCTATCAAATGTCACAACATAACTGGGTGATTATAAAGATGCTCTACAGTGTCTCCAAGGTGTTTGTTGAGTTGGCATAGATCGAGATTAGATTTGTCACTCCGTATCGGAGAGGCATCTTTGGGCCCTCTCGTAATGCACATCACTATAAGCCTTGCAAGCATTGTGACTAATGAGTTAGTTGCGGATGATGCATTACGGAACGAGTAAAGAGACTTGCCAAGAACGAGATTGAACTAGGTATGATGGTACCGACGATCGAATCTCGTGCAAGTAACATACCGATGACAAAGGGAACAACGATGTTGTTATGCGGGTCGACCGATAAAGATCTTCGAGAATATGTAGGAGCCAATATGAGCATCTAGGTTCCGCTTTGGTTATTGACCGAGATGTGTCTCGTTATGTCTACATAGTTCTCGAACCCGTAGGGTCCGCACGCTAACATTCGGCGACGATTTGTATTATGAGTTATGTGATTTGATGTACCGAAGTTTGTAAGGAGTCCCGGATGAGATCACGGACATGACAAGGAGTCTCAAATGGTCGATAGGTAAAGATTAATATATTGAAGCTTGCATTTGGACATCGGAATGGTTTCGAGTGGTTCGGCATTTTTCCGAGTACCGGAGGTTACCGAACCCCTGAGAAGTAATATTTGCTCCTTTTCCAGCCTGTGATTCCAAATGCCGCGTAATAGGTCTCTAATATATTCCAAAACTGACTTTCGTGAAATATGCCCTAGAGGCAATAATAAAGTAATTATTTATTTCCTTATTTCGCATAAATGTCTATTATTCATGCTAGAATTGTATTAACCGAAACTTAGTACATGTGTGAATACATAGACAAACAAAGTGTCACTAGTATGCCTCTACTTGACTAGCTCGTTGAATCAAAGATGGTTAAGTTTCCGCCATAGACATGAGTTGTCATTTGATTAACGGGATCACATCATTAGGAGAATGATGTGATTGACTTGACCCATTCCGTTAGCTTAGCACTTGATCGCTTAGTATGTTGCTATTGTTTTCTTCATGATTTATACATGTTCCTATGACTATGAGATTATGCAACTCCCGTTTAACGGAGGAACACTTTGTGTGCTACCAAACGTCACAACATAACTGGGTGATTATAAAGGTGCTCTACAGGTGTCTCTGAAGATACTTGTTGAGTTGGCATATTTTGAGATTAGGATTTGTCACTCCGATTGCCGGAGAGGTATCTCTGGCCCTCTCGGTAATGCACATCACTATAAGCCTTGCAAGCAATGTGACTAATGAGTTAGTTATGGATGATGCATTACGGACGAGTAAAGAGACCTGCTAGTAACGAGATTGAACTAGGTATTGAGATACCGACGATCGAATCTCGCAAGTAACATACCGATGACAAAGGGAACAACGATGTTGTTATGAGGTTTGACCGATAAAGATCTTCAGAGAATATGTAGGAGCCAATATGAGCATCCGTGTTCCGCTATTGGTTATTAACCGAGACGGTCTCGGTCATGTCTACATAGTTCTCAAACCCGTAGGGTCCGCACGCTTAAAGTTTCGTGACGATTGTATTATGAGTTTTTGTGTTTTGATGTACCAAGGTAGTTCGAGTCCCGGATGTGATCACCGACATGACAAGGAGTCTCAAATGGTTGATACGTAAAGATCGATATATTGGACGACTATGTTCGACATCGAATGGTTTCGGGAGTTTCGGACATATATTGGAGTACCGGGGTTACCGAACCCCTGGGAGACTAATAGGCCTATTGGGCCCTAGTGGAGAAGAGGAGGGCGGACAAGGGCAGCCGCACGCCTCTTCCCCCAGTCCGAATTGACAAGGAGGGGGCGGCGCCTTTCCTTTCCACCTCTCTCTCTTCCCTCTCCTCTCCTACTCCCACTTGAAGGGGGAGTCCTACTCCCTGGGAGTAGGAGTCCTCATGGGCGTGCCTAGGAGGCTGGCCCTCCCTCCTCCACTCCTTTATATACGGGAGGGAGGCACCCTTGAGACACAACAATTGATCTCTTGATCTCTTAGCCGCAGCGGTGCCCCTCCACCATATTCCACCTTGATTATATCGTAGCGGTGCTTAGGCGAAGCCCTCGCTGGTAGCACCATCATCACCATCACCACGCCGTCGGCCGACGGAACTCTCCCGTGAAGCTCGCTGGATCGGAGTTCGCGGACGCCATCGAGCTGAACGGTGCTGAACTCGGAGGTGCCGACGCTCGGTACTTGGATCGGTCGGATCGTGAAGACGACGACTACATCAACCGCTGCAGCTAACACTTACGCTTTCTATGAGGGTACGTGGAGAACACTCTCCCTCTCGCTGCTATGCATCACCATTATCCTATGTGTGCGAGGAATTTTTTGAAATTACTACGCTCCCCAACAAAGGGTATCCGAGCCTGGTTTTATACGATATGTTATATGCACGAGTAGAACACAAGTGAGTTGTGGGCGATATAAGTCATACTGCTTACCAAAGATGTCATACTTTGGTTCAGCGGTATTGTTGGATGAAGCGCCCGAACCGACATTACGCCAGACGCTTACGCGAGATCGGTTCTACCAACGTGCTTTTGCACATAGGTGGCTGGCGGTGTGAATTTCTCCAACTTTAGTTGAACTGAGTGTGGCTACGCCTAGTCCTTGAGAAGGTTAAAACAACACTAACTTGACAAACTATCGCTGTGGTTTTGATGCGAGGTAAGAACGGTTCTTGCTCAGCCCGTAGCAGCCACGTAAAACTTGCAACAACAAAGTAGAGGACGCCTAACTTGTTTTTGCAGGGCATGTTATGATGTGATATGGTCAAGACATGATGCTATATTTTATTGTATGAGATGATCATGTTTTGCAACCGAGTTATCGGCAACTGGCAGGAGCCATATGGTTGTCGCTTTATTGTATGCAATGCAATCGCCCTGTAATGCTTTACTTTATCACTAAGCGGTAGCGATAGTCGTAGAAGCAATAGTTGGCGAGACGACAACGATGCTACGATGGAGATCAAGGTGTCGTGCCGGTGACGATGGTGATCACGACGGTGCTTCGGAGTTGGAGATCACAAGCACAAGATGATGATGGCCATATCATATCACTTATATTGATTGCATGTGATGTTTATCTTTTATGCATCTTATTTTGCTTAGATCGACGGTAGCATTATAAGATGATCTCTCAGTGAATTTCAAGGTATAAGTGTTCTCCCTGAGTATGCACCGCTATGAAAGTTCTTCGTGCTGAGACACCACGTGATGATCGGGTGTGATAGGCTCTACGCTCAAATACAACGGTGGAAAATAGTTGCACATGCGGAATACTCAGGTTAAACTTGATGAGCCTAGCATATGCAGATATGGCCTCGGAACACCGAGACCGAAAGGTCGAGCATGAATCATATAGTAGATATGATCAACATAGTGATGTTCACCATTGCAACTACTCCATCTCACGTGATGATCGGACATGGTTTAGTTGATTTGATCACGTGATCACTTAGATGATCGAGGGATGTCTATCTAAGTGGGAGTTCTAAGTAATATGATTAATTGAACTTTAATTTATCATGAACTTAGTCCCGTAGTATTAGCATATCTATGTTGTAGATCAATAGCTCGCTTAGCTCCCCTGCTTTTATTTTTTATGCTCCTTGAGAAAGCAAAGTTGAAAGATGATGGTAGCAATTACACGGACTGGGTCCGTGAATTTGAGGATTATCCTCACCGCCGCACGTAAGAATTACGCCCCGAAGCACCGCTAGGTGCCGCACTGCTGCAGAGCAACACCAGATGTTATGAACGCCTCGCGAGCAAAGCCGATGACTACTCGATAGTTCAGCAGCTATGCTTTACGGCTTAGAACCGACTTCAACGACGCTTTTGAACGCCATGGAGCATATGAGATGTTCCAGAGTTGAAGTTAATATTTCAAGCAAATGCCCGGATCGAGAGATATGAAGTCTCCAAGAAGCTCTACACCGCAAGATGGAGGAGAATAGTTCGTCAAGGAGCATATACTGGAATGTCCGGGTATAACAATCACTTGATTCAACCGGGAGTTAATCTTCCGGATGATAGTGTCATTGATGTAATTCTTCAATCGCTGCCACTAAGCTACAAGAGCTTCGTGATGAACTATAACATGCAAGGGATGGATAAGAAAATTCCCGAGCTCTTCGCAATGCTAAAGGCCGCAGAGGTAGAAATCAAGAAAGAGCATCAAGTGTTGATGGTCAACAAGACCACCGGTTTCAAGAAAAGGGCAAAGGGAAGAAGAAGGGGAACTTCAAGAAGAACAACAAACAAGTTGCTGCTCAAGAGAAGAAACCCAAGTCCGGACCTAAGCCCGAGATCGAAAGTGCTTCTACCGCAAGCGATCGGTCACCGAAGCGGAACTGCCCCAAGTATTTGGCGGATAAGAAGGATGGCAAGGTGAACAAAGGTATATGTGATATACATGTTATTGATGTGTACCTTACTAATGCTCGCAGAGCACTGGTATTTGATATCGGTTCTGCTAATATTTGCAACTCAAACAGGGACTACGGATTGCGCGAAGATTAGCTAAGGACGAGGTGACGATGCGCTGGGAAATGGTTCCAAAGTCGATGTGATCGCGATCGGCACGCTACCTCTACATCTACCTTCGGGATTAGTTTTAGACCTAAATAATTGTTATTTGGTGCCCGATGACCCACAAGTATAGGGGATCTATCGTAGTCCTTTGATAAGTAAGAGTGTCGAACCCAACAACGAAAGCGTATGGAAATGATAAGCGGTTTTCAGCAAGGTATTCTCTAGTACTGAAATAAGTGGTAATAGATAGTTTTGTGATAGGATAATTTGTAACGAGCAACAAGTAACAAAAGTAAAAAATTGCAGCAAGGTGGCCCAATCCTTTTGTATCAAAGGACAAGCCCGACAAACTCTTATATAGAGAAAGCGCCCCGAGGACACATGGGAATTATCGCTGCTTAGTTTTCATCACGCTCATATGATTCGCGTCGTACTTTGATAATTTGATATGTGGGTGGATCGGTGCTTGGGTGCTGTTCTTACTTGAACAAGCATCCCACTTATGATTAACCTCTATTGCAAGCATCCGCAACTACAACAAAAGTATTAAGGTAAACCTAACCATAGCATGAAACATATGGATCCATATCAGCCCTTACGGCAACGATAAACTAGGGTTTAAGATTCTCGCCACTCTAGCAACCCATCATCTATTTATTATTTCCCAATTAGGGACGACATAGAATACCTCCTTCTTAGGGACACAATGGCCAGGACTTACCCATCGACTATCAAGAACGGGATAAATTATACCGCCTCAAGGAGCTTTAGTATTTCCTTTCTTGCCACTTCTTTCATTTTAGGATTCAGCCGTCATTGATGATCAATAACTGGCTTGGCATCTTTCTCCAAATTTATTTTATGTTGACATAGAGTGGGACTAATGCCCTTAAGAGCATCAAGAGTATATCCAATAGCAGCATGGTGCTTCTTTAGAGTTTTCAATAATCTCTCTTCTTCATGCTCTGAAAGGTTAGCACTGATAATAACAGGATATATCTTTTTCTCATCAAGATAAGCATATTTAAGAGTATCAGGCAACGGTTTTAGCTCAAACACGGGATCACCCTTGGGTGGAGGAGGATCCCCTAGGATTTCAACAGGCAAATTGTGTTTCAGAATAGGTTCCTGTTTAAAGAATACTTCATCTATTTCCCTTCTTTCATTCATAAACATATCATTTTCATGGTCTAGCAAATATTGTTCTAAAGGATCACTAGGAGGTACGACAATAGAAGCAAGACCAATAATTTCATCCTTACTAGGTAATTCCTCTTCACGGTGTTGTCTACTAAATTTAGAGAAATTAAACTCACGAGACATATCACACAAACCAATAGTAACTACATTCTTTTCATTGTCTATCCCAAAGATTAACTGTGTTCAAGAAGGGTCTACCAAATATAATGGGACAAAATCTATCTTGTGGGGAACCAAGAACAAGAAAATCAGCAGGATATTTAGTTTTCCCACACAAGACTTCAACATCTCTAACAATTCCCATTGGTGAAATAGTATCTCTATTGGCAAGTTTGATGGTGACATCAATACCTTCTATCTCAAAGCAGTGCAATTTCATGCATAATTTCTTTGTATAAGTCAATAGGTATTGCACTAGCACTAGCACCCATATCACATAATCCATGATAACAATGATCTCCTATTTTAATGTAAATAATAGGCATGCCTACCACAGTGTCTATGTTTATCTTTAGCACAAGGTTTTACAATTCTAGCAGCTTTCACCGCAGAGATAAATAACATGCCCATCGATATTATCACCAAGAGATCTTTAACAATAGCAATATTAGGTTCAACTTTAACTTGTTCAGAGATGTATAAGTTCTAATATTACTTTTACGAACCATAGTTGAAGCTTTAGCATGATCCTTTATTCTAACAGGAAAGGTGGTTTCTCAACATAAGAAGTAGGAACAATAGGATCATTATAAGTAATAGTCTTTTCTTCAACTTTAGTAGGTGCAGTACTTTTACTTGTATGGGAGGATGATATTTAAACCACTTCTCCTTGGGGAGATCAGCATAAGTAGCAAAAGATTCACGTAATGAAGCTACTATCTCGAGTCAAGTCCATATTTAGTGCTAAATTTACGGAAAACATAGGTATCCATAAAAGATTTAACACAATCAAATTTAGGTGTCATACCGACTCCTTACCTTCGCCGAGATCCCAATCTTCAGAGTTGCATTTAATTCTATCCAATAAATTCCATTTGAATTCAATAGTCTTCATCATAAAAGAGCCAAAGACAAGAAGTATCGAGCATGGTTTGATTATTATGAGAAAGCCGAGCATAAAAACTTTGAAGAATTATTTCTCTTGGGAGCTCATGATTGGGGCATGAATATAACATTGTTTTAAGCCTCCCCAAGCTTGAGCGATGCTTTCTCCTTCATGAGGCCAAAAAATATATATATATATAATTGCGATCACGATGAACAAGATGCATAGGATAATACTTCGATGAAATTCCAATTTCAATCGTTTATAGTTCCATGACCTCGTATCATCACATAGCTTATACCATGTCGATGCATCTCCCTTCAAATATAAAGGGAAGACCTTCTTCTTAACGACATCATCCAGTATACCTGCAAGCTTAAATAATCCACAAACTTCATCCACATATATTAGGTGCTCATCAGATGCTTTGTTCCATCTCCCGCAAAAGGATTATCTAGCAGTTTTTCTAACATAACCAAGGAACTTCAAAGGAACATTTTCATTTTCAGTAGGTTGAGGAGCAACTTTGTTTCATCGGTCGGGGTGAAGATACCCTAACAAGCCCCTCAGAGGATTACTTTCCATAGTAACAAGTGACAAGAATTTCAGCACACTATATAAATTTTCCTTACCAAATTCCACCTAAGGCGCTTCACCTCGGCAACGGCGCCTTTAAAAGAGTCTTGATGACCGCCCAACTTTTTGTAGCAAAGGATAAGCCTCGACAAACTCTTATATAGAGAAAAGCGCCCGAGGACACATGGGAATTATCATCAAGCTAGTTTTCATCACGCTCATATGATTCGCTTGGTACTTTGATGATTTGATATGTGGGTGGATCGGTGCTTGGGTGTTGTTCTTACTTGAACAAGCATCCCACTTATGATTAACCTCTATTTCAAGCATCCGCAACTACAACAAAAGTATTAAGGTAAACCTAACCATTGCATGAAACATATGGATCCAAATCAACCCCTTACGGCAACGATAAACTAGGGTTTAAGATTCTATCACTCTAGCAACCCATCATCTATTTATTACTTCCCAATGCCTTCCTCTAGGCCCAATAATGGTGAAGTGTTATGTAGTCGACGCTCACATAACACCACTAGAGGCTAGACAACATACATCTCATCAAAATATCGAATGAATACCAAATTCACATGACTACTAATAGCAAGACTTCTCCCATGTCCTCGTGAACAAACGTAATTACTCACAAAGCATATTCATGTTCATAATCGAGGGGTATTAATATGCATAAAGGATCTGAACATATGATCTTCCACCAAATAAACCAACTAGCATCAACTACAAGGAGTAATCAACACTACTAGCAACCTACTAGTACCAATCCTTGACATGGAGACAAGAATTGATACAAGAGATGAACTAGGGTTTTGAGAGGAGATGGTGCCGGTGAAGATGTTGATGGAGATTGCCCTCTCCCGAATAGAGGAGCGCTGGTGATGACGATGGCGATGATTTCCCTCTCTGAGGGAAGTGTCCCTGCAGAACAGCTCTCGCGGAGCCCTAGATTGGTTCTCGCCAAGGTCCACCTCGTGGCGGCGAGTCTCGTCCCAAAGGTTGCTTATGATTTTTCCTCGACGAAAGACCTCATATAGCGTAAGATGGCCATCAAGAGCTATCAGGGGCCCACGAGGCGGGGGCGCGCCTGGGAGTAGGGCGCCCCACCCTCGTGGGCAGTGTGGGTCCCTCCGTGTACTTCTTCCGCCAATATTTTTATTATTCCAAAATGACTTTCGTGGAGTTTCAGACTTTTGAGTTGTGCGTAATAGGTCTCTAATATTTGCTCCTTTTCCACCTGTAATTCCAATTTCCGCATTCTCCTCCTTATGTAAACCTTGTAAAATAAGAGAGAATAGGCATAAGTATTGTAACATAACATGTAGTAACAGCCCATAATGCAATAAATATCGATATAAAAGCATGATGAAAATGGACGATCAACTCCCCAAGCTTAGACCTCGCTTGTCCTCAAGCGGAAGCCGATAACGATAAATATGTCCACATGTTTAGAGGTAGAGGTGTCGATAAAATAAAATACGGACATGAGGGCATCATGCTTATTCTCATAACAGCAACATATATAGATATTGTCATATGATTACTTATGCTTAAGTAATAATCTATTCACAATGCGAAAGTATGAATCGGAAAATTTATTGAGAACTAACAAACTATATTCTCAATATTGAAGCAATTGCAATTTATCATAACATCGAAAGAGCCTATGTTAGAGCTTAATAGCAAGTCCACATACTCAACTATCATTTAGTCTTTCATAATTGCTAACATTCACGCGATACTTATGGTTACGGAGTTTTAATCGACACGAGAAAGACAGGGCTTATAGTTTCGCCCCCAACCTTTTACCTCAAGGGTAATGTCAACAATAATAACTCATGCTCCCTATATCCAATTAGATATATCTATCAGATCTTTCCAACACCTCGTGCTTGCCAAAGGATAAAATGTAAAAAGGAAAGGTGATGATCACCATGACTCTTGCATAAGGTAGAGGATAATAATAAAAGATAGGCCCTTCGCAGAGGGAAGCAGAGGTTGCCATGCGCTTTTATGGTTGGATGCACAAAATCTTAATGCGAAAGAACGCCACTTTATATTGCCCCTTGTGATATGAACCTTTATTATGCAGTCCATCGCTTTTATTTCTTCCACATCACAAGATCGTATAAAGTTTATTTTCTCCTACACTAATAAGTCATACATATTTAGAGAGCAATTTTTATTGCTATGACAACTTACTTGAAGGATCTTACTCAATCCATAGGTAGGTATGGTGGACTCTCATGGCAAAACTGGTTTAAGGGTTTTTGGAAGCACAAGTAGTATCTCTACTTGGTGCTGAGAATTTGGCTAGCATGAGGGGGAAAGGCAAGCTCAACATGTTGGATGATCCATGAAAATATACTTTATCTTAGATATAAGAAAACATAACCCATTACGTTGTCTTCCTTGTCCAACATCAACTCTTTAGCATGTCATATTTTAATGAGTGCTCCCAATCATAAAAGATGTCCATAATAATATATATTTATATGTGAAACCTCTCTTCCTTATTACTTCCTATTAATTGCAACGATGACCAAGGCTATGTTTGCCAACTCCCAACAACTTTTAATCATCATACTCTTTCTATGTGAAGTCATTACTCTCGATAAGATCAATATGATCTCTTTATTTCTTGTTACTCGTTCTTTTATTCACTCAAGATCATAGCAAGATAATCAAGCCCTTTACTCAACACTAATCTTTATTATAAGCTCATGGACTCGATTACATAGAGGGATCATAAAGCAAAACTCAAAACTAAATCATGCCATAGACTTTATTCTACTATATCAAGATAATACTAATAGGATCGAACTAAGAAAAACGGTAAAGATAGGAGTGTGATTGTGATACGATACCGGGGCACCTCCCCCAAGCTTGGCAGTTGCCAAGGGGAGTGCCCATACCCATGTGATTATGTCTCCTTCTTTGTTGGTGATGAAGGTGGAGGTGACGATGGATAGTCACACATTGAGCGTAAGAGGTCCTCCACCATGTAATAATGCCCTTGAGTGCAACGATATGCTCCTTCAACAAAATATTTTCACGCAGTGAGATACTTGTTCAGATAATGAGCTAACTCAATCATCTTGAAAGCTTCGATCTCGGCTTGGGGTAAGAAGATTGTGATCAAGTCAAGGATGTCTTCGCTGCCGAGCTTGATCCTCCGTGGCCTTCTTGATCCCTTCATCCTTGTTGATCTCCATGGTTTCTTCCTCCTCACTCTATCTTCATTAGGCAAGCATCGTTGTCACCATTGTTGGAGGAGGGGACGACATGATGCCCGGCCTTAACAACCCCGATGTAAAATAGCTCAAACAAGAACAGAGGATAATTGCGTGATACAGAGTCAAACCTTCGGAGAATATATAATGAATTTTTACCGATCAAATACGATCGTGCAAGAAAATCGAGTCCGAAGGCACACGAGGTGCCCACGAGGTAGGGGGCGCGCCAGGGGGTAGGGCGACCCACACCCTCGTGGGGCCATCGTGTCCTTCCCGGAGTGCTACTTATTTTTCTATTTTTCTAAATATTCCAAAACGGAGAAATATTGCCTTAAAACTGTTTTGGAGTCGGTTTACTTACCATACCACTTACCTATTCCTTTTCGAGTCTCAAACATTCCAAAGTGTCCTTTATGTATTCCTCCGGGTTACGGTTTCGATAACATTAGTTTCAATATTTATAGGATTACCTAAGATATAATGTTTAATTCTTTGACCGTTCACCACCTTCGGATTTGTGCCTTCGAAGTTGTTGATTTTTATGGCACCGGAACGATAGACCTCCTCGATAACGTAGGGGCCTTCCCATTTAGAGAGAAGTTTTCCTGCAAAAAATCTTAAACAAGAGTTGTATAGCAATACATAATCACCTACATTAAACTCATGCTTTTGTATCCTTTTATCATGCCATCTTTTAACTTTTTCTTTAAACAACTTGGCATTTTCGTAAGCTTGGGTTCTCCATTCATCAAGTGAGCTAATATCAAATAACCTCTTCTCACCGGCAAGTTTGAAATCATAGTTGAGCTCTTTAATAGCCCAATATGCCTTATGTTCTAGTTCGAGAGGTAAGTGACATGCTTTTCCATAAACCATTTTATACGGAGACATACCCATAGGATTTTATATGAAGTTCTATAGGCCCATAATGCATCATCAAGTTTCTTGAACCAATTCTTTCTAGACCTATTGATGCCTTTTGCAAAATTAATTTGAGCTCTCTATTACTCAATTCTACTTGACCACTAGACCGTGGGTGATAAGGAGATGCAATTCTATGATTGACATCATACTTAGCAAGCATTTTATGGAAAGAACCATGAATAAAATGTGAACCACCATCACTATTAAATATCTAGGGACTCCAAACCTCGGAAAATAACTTTTTAACACTACAAAAAGACACATCCGTGATATTTTGGACCGAACTAATTTTTTTTCTCGTCATACATATGACACTTCTATGACGATAATTGTGACAAAACCCAGATCATTATAGATGTGGTGGGCTCCTACTTATGACAAAAAATCATGATGTAAATGGGCTTTTCGTCCCGGCGAGCCGGAGACGCAGCTGCATGGCATTCTTTGGGCCATCCATGACGGAAAAACCGTGGTAGAAGCGAGGGGAGGAAAATTTCGGGAGTTCCTGCTACGGTGGGAGGTCGGGGCCGAGCGATGCGCTGCTTTCTCTCGCATACACGACGCTGCAGGAGTGCGAGGCGCTGGCTCTAATCGAACCCGAAGCGAGGCGTTGGGCTCTAATCGAACCCGAGTGATTGCACCGCAGCTACGTGTTATCGAACCCGAGCTATCGATCGATGGTCGTTAATCGAACCCGATCGAGCGATTCTTCGCCATCGCCGCTAATCAAGCCGATCGATGCTGCCTCGGGATGAACAAAGGAGTGTTATGGGGTTTGATGAACAAAGGAGCGGTGGCGCTTGCCTCTCGATGAACAAGACCCCGTGGTGTGGTGGAGGGCTGATGAATAGTAGATGGTGGAGGGTGCCCGTGGACGGTGGTTGAACAGACCCCATGGTGTGGAGGGCTAGATGAACAGAGACGGTGGAGGGTGCCCATGGAGGGGTGGTTGAACAGACCCCGTGGTGTGGAGGGCTGGATGAACAGAGACGGTGGAGGGGTGGTTGAACAAGAGCGGTGGAGAAAAGCGGTGGAGGCTGGATGAACAGGAGCCCGTGGAGGCCGGAGGAGGTCGACGGTAGCCCGTGGAGGCCGGAGGAGGTCGACGGTGGAGATGAACAGATCCCGTGGAGTCCTGCTTTGGCGGCACGCGACACCCTCCCGATGAACAGACTCTGCTTTCGATCGTAGGAGGTCCGTTTGTCCCGCTTTTGCGGTACGCCACACCCTCCCGATCAACAGACCCCTGCTTTGACCGTAGGAGGTCCGCTTGGTCCGCCTTTGCGGTACGCCACACCCTCCCGATCAACAGACTCTGCTGCTTGACCGTAGGAGGTCCGCTTCTCCGCTTTGGCGGTACACCACACCCTCTCAATCAACAGACCCTGCTCCAACGTGGCCGGTCGAACACAAGGCCGCTTTCTCCGCTTCGCAGACGCCAGCCTCGCTTCCATCGCCGCTCCGCCCAAGCCGGTTGGCTCCTCACGCCGCTCGCTGCTCTCCCGGCGAACACGACGATTCCGCTGCCTCCCGGCGAACACGACGATTCTCGCTGCCTCCCGATGAACACGACGATTCCGCTGTTTCCCCATGAACACGACGCATTCCGCTGCCTCCCATGAACACGACGACGACGCTGTTTCTCCATTTCGACCCAGCCATGTACATGAGCCCCGGCCGACGTATGCGTGAGTAGGCGTTCGAGACCCCACCAGATGTACACATACGGGTCAGATTTTCTTTCTTGCACCTCGCCGCCAGACGTATGTGTACATGCTATGTGCGCGCTTTACTACTTACATCGCACGCCTACTACGACACGCGCCGCTTACATCGACCAAGATGTACGCATACATTCGCCACCAGATGACAATGCTACGACGCTCACCAGGTGGGTCTCGACCGCCGTGCAATTCCTTGCTCATGAAGATGTAGCCGGTGGGTCCCAGCAATGTGGGGCGAATCGCTTTGTTTTTTGCCCGGACGCACTTCCTTGCGTATAAGGTGTAGCTGGTGGGTCCCAGCAATGTGGGGCGAATAGTTTTTTGCCCGGACGCACTTCCTTGCGTAGAAGATGAAGCCGGTGGGTCCCAGCAGCCTGGGGGAAACGTTTTTTCCGCGAATACAAGGGCCCATCCGGTGGGTCCCACCGTCGTGGAGGAATCATTATTTTCCGCGAATAAGGAGGCACTTCCTTGCTGCGTCAGGACCTAGCTGTCACCTCTCCACGCATACCCACGTCCGATGGAAGTCGCCTTGAGCACATTGACCAGGCCGCGCCGAGAGCACCACGGCGGTGGACGACGGCGAGGCCTAGGAAGGGGACGGCGCAGCCGGGAAAGACGCTGCAAGGGAAGCCCGCGGTGAGGAGTACGAGGGTTCACCGTTCGGCATGCGTGTGAGGCTGCTGCTGCAGCAGGGCTTGGCCAGCGGTGGAATAGTAGGGGCGGTGAGGCCTCCGCAGCAAAGACAGCCGCCACGGAGGTAGGAGCATGCGGCATGACCGGCGCTGCTTTGGGCGGATGGAGCAAGAAGACCAGAGGTTGAAGAAGCACTACGGCCGCTGGATGGACATCGACGGTCACCGGAGCTAGAATCGCTCATATTGACTAAGTTGACAAAGCTCGGCCCCTCACAACTATGTTGGCCCACAAGTCATCCTCCCACTATGGTGGGTCCCAACCAGGTGGTGGGTATTCATTTTTGTGCGTAATAAGGAGGCACTTCCTTGCGCGCGAAGATATAGCTGGTGGGTCCGACATGTCACGGGGAACGCTTTTTTCATGAAATACGAGGCCCTTCCGGTGGGTCCCAGCTTTCGTGGAGGAATCATTATTTTATGCAGACAGCCCACGACCGATGGATGTCGTTCGTTGACCACGTTGACCACGTTGACCAGGCCACACCAAGAGCACCATGGCGGTGGACGACGGCGAGGCCTACGAAGGGAACGAGACGGAGCCGGGGAAGACTTGGCAATGGTTGGCCATGCGGTGGGGAGTACGAGGGTTTATCGTCCGGCCGTCACCGGAAAATAACAAGAGGTGTGGGTGAGTAGAGGACTGGCCTGCCAAGAATGAAGTAGGGTGGGCGGTGCGGCTCTGTAAGGGCAAAGACAAACACCACGGAGGCGGAGCAGCAATCCCACCGAGCTGGTTTGGGTGGTCGGAGCAAGAAGATCGATATTGAAGAAGAAGACGGCCGCTGGATTAACATCCAACGATCATCGCTGCTAGAATCGCTTAGGACTAAGTTGACAAAGCCAAAGTACACGCCAACCTAGTAGACCCACAAGTCAGCCTCCAAATCTGTCCTAAACAAAGATATAGCCCAAAATTTCTAGCCGATTCAAATTAATTTTAAATCTAAATATACCTTAATTTAAATTCAATGAAATTTTACCCGACAAAAACAATGAAATTTCAAATATCAAAACCAAAGAAAACAGATTTTGGAACTAATTGCCTGCTTGCTGTTTTTTTCATTTTTACAGCCCATTTATTATTACTTATAGCCCATTTCTTATTACTTATAGCCCATTTCTTATTACTTATAGCCCATTTTCTGGGAAAAATGCATCCTCCTCGCCTTGAAAGATTTCCTACCAAAGTATGAAAAAAGCAAGTAGGCCTATGTTGGTTATTCTCAAAAAACAAAATAGTTGGCTAGCCATTTTCGTAAAGGAAAAACAAACTGGGTTGGTCATGTGCTAAACATATGAAATAAAAGCCTGGCTAGACGGGCCACGGTCTCGCACAACCCAGCTTGATACCCTTCTTCATCCCAAAAACAAAATTATCACACACGCTGGTCCTTATCACATCCTCACCATGTACAATATCTCCTTATTCCTCTCGTTGTTGACCATGTTGACAACACCGCATAAACAAGGCCAAGGCGAGTGAACCAAGGAGGAGGACGATGGTGAGGCCTCGGACGGAACGAACAAGAGCCGGGAAGATCACAACCACCGTGGAGGCGGCAAGAAGCGGTCCCACCAAGCGCCGCTTTGGCTTTGGCGGCTCGAGGAAGAAGAGATCAAGAACGCGACAGACGTTGAATGTCAATCCAACGGTCAAGGTTGGCCCAATCGCTTTTCGACTAAGCGGACACCAAGTAGCATACTTTTATATATAGGAAGAAAACTCAGGGAAAATGCGTCGTCGCCGCCTTCCTCACAAGGAACGCTCGCCACATAAGTGACTAGCACCCTTGGTTTTCAACCGAGAGGTCTTGGGTTCGAGTCCGAGGAACTCTCAATTTTGTCCTCCTTCCTTCCTCGCAAAAAAGGGAAAGAAAATCAAAGACTTGGGAAGGTGTACGTAACAAGCTAGTGTACCAAGAAGAGACGCTGTTGAGTTTTAGAAAAAGAAAGACGTGTTCTCGTAGCTGGTTCAATCCAAACCTAGACTATGACTATATATGGTGCTATGCTACTCGCAAGTAATGAAACCGACATATCCAACGCTCGCTTCTCCTCTTCTCTACTTACTCTACCTAGCATCGAAGCTCGTCGCAGAACTATGTCCGCCGGTTGCTCGCCCTCCCGCTTCTTTAGCAGCAACAACCAGATATGCGCCAAGTCGCCACCCGCATTCATCGCTCGTGGGTCTCATCACACCCCACCGCACGCCAAGACCGCAACCGATTGCTCATCGCAACCTGCGTTGCTGGTGGTGCCACCGCTGCAAATCACGCAGAGTCATCCGTCGCGCCTCAACCACAATCCGCAACCCCGCCGAAGTCTTCTACAAATGCCCGAATCATGGGGTAATAATATGTTTAAGTGTTGTTCTCGCTGCTTTCAGCTTGTTGATTTTTAATAGTTTGGTTGATGATCTTCCAATTTGATTCATGCGTAAAAGGGAAGATTCGTGTGATTTGTATTTCGGAAGTTGTCGATGGGGAATATAGCTACGCTGATTATTTGGTTAGACAAGGAATCCCAATACCAAAGAGGTTGGGGTGTTGGACAAGTAACTAAAGGAACGATGTAAGAGGAAGATGCAGAGCGTAAGGTTAAAGATGCGCCTTCCGATCATGGCCAAGCAATAGCTGTTGAACGGCCTTGACAAAGAATGAGGAGATGAAAGAGCTTGTGAAGATAATGGGCAAAATCGATGTGCTCAGAGGATGATTGTCTCTTTATTTGCAGTGTATGTAGCACTGTGATGTATTCAAGTGGCTACGACATGAGCACTTTGCTGAAACTAGTAATGAATGAAACCTGTAGCAGTCATGAGTGTTGTGAACATCTAATGATTTCTATTAATGTAAATCAGGGGTATCCCTTTGCTCATATAAATAAATAATAGCGAGGCCCTTCGGTCAGCTTTGTTCTCATTCAAGACGCCGAGCAAATTGCAGTCCAACAGCAAACTATGTCATCAAATTCAAGTTTCACAGCCAAATATGAGTACAAGTAAACAACAATGTCATCATGTTTTAGTTGTCATACAATCACCAAACACAAATCAGCATACATAACAAGTGATGTTCTCACAAAGAAAATACTAAACAACATGTTCATCAGTTTCAGCTTGTCATAGCAAACACAGTTTCACATAGTAGATAAAAACATCTTTGACAGCAAATATGACAAAAGCAATGTAATCATCATCCGCAGAGCAGCGCCAACATCTTCGCCATGTGTATCATGAATCGTAATTCCCCATCGTCATCTTCTTCTTCGCCCTCAACGCCCTCGAACGCTGGCTTCTTCTTGATCAAATCTTGTATGTCCATAGCACGACAGCAATCTTTTCGTCAAGCCATTGACATGATGGTTCTCAAAGATATTAGGAACATCTGTGTTATCTTGTACATCGTGAGCAAGTAAGCATCATCTTGTTGTGCAACTTCATTAAATGAATTCTCCGCTTCAAACCTTTGCAATACTCTCTAGTCATCTCTACGCAAATGTGTCTTCCAAGAAAAATATCTATGTTGCTTGATTTGCCAAAATAAAAGGCTCGTTGGTCTGGTACGCCTTTTGACATTGATGGATTTGAAATAATCATCACTCTGGGTTTGCGATCCTCGAAAACAGGCTATACCAACGACAAAGACAATGTAACCACACACCGATGATCCTCGAAATCGAGATATATCGAATCGAACAATGTCTGTTATGTTAGCATACATTTCAGTTGTCTCTTTGTCATACGATCCGTGCTCATGATGGCACTGCTTTTGTGTCTTCCCGCCTTCATCTCGCGGTAAGGGTGTTGTAGCGCACATCTCCAACAATGCAAGATTCATAATGTATTACCCGAAGTTTCAGGACCCATTGCTAGTGAGTAATGGGCATCATCAACTGCCTACCCATCCTCCCGCATCTTCTTAACCTATGGTTAGAAAATAGACAAGCTGATCATCTTATGTACTCAATATATTAAAAAACGACAAGGCACTTCAAAAGCTTACATGGTTCTTGAACCATTTCGCAAATCCTGCCATAACCAATTTGTCAATGTTTCTTGGATTTTGCGGCAAGAATTCCTCTTTGTAGATGCTGCACAACATAGTGATCGCACAAACATCTAAATATATAAGAATGTGCTGCATGTTTAGTAGATTACGATGTATAAGTCGTAGTAATCGCACTTACTTGATATAAGGTAGTATCGCAGATGCTTATTCAACACATACCAAACCATTTTTTCCAAATCTTTAGGCTTGTCCTCTTGTCGACTCTTCCCAGAACTTGAATGTAATAATCGAAAACATTGAGCCCGGATTGTCTTCACCCACCTCTTTGCTAAGCCGATCACTGTTTCAATGTATTTTGAGCAGAATGTCAACACTTCAGAGCAATGTAGGCCTCTCGCAATGGAACCTCGGTCTAGCTCGTTCCTAACATAGCCCTTGAAAGTGCCTAGCCGCTTTCAATAGGGTACATCCAGCCATACTGCATCGACCTCTAAGTAGTGCCTCATCGTAGATGAACAACCAAATGCACCATCACATCAAAGAAGGCCGGAGGATATATCTTCTCAAGGTCGATAGGATAGTTGGTATCTTGTCGCTAAGACGCCCAAAGCATCTATCCCGATATTTCTATCGCAGAGTTCCTCAAGAATTGTCCCAACTCTTCAACTACTCAGATAAGTCGTATGCCCAATCCTCTAAGGATAACAGTAAAACCCTTTGAAGTAGGACGTGGCAGTCATGAGTTTTCAACCCTTGTACCTTGTTTCCATCTCAGACCGACTCTCCTTTCGTGGTTGGAAGCAAATCCATGTGGAATCTCACACATGACAGACCTCGCAGAATTCTTTTCTTTTACCTTGTCCAAGACGCATACAACCGGTGCCATATCCCGTGGTTTACCTTCATCTTGCACCGCAAATCCTTTCTCGATACCTGTGTGTCAAATCAATCCTAGATTTTAAGGTATCTTCGCCTTGCCTTCAATGTTAAGAAGTGTGTCGATAATGTTGTCACATATATTTTCTCGATGTGCATCACATCAAGATTATGCCGCAGATCCAAATCTTTCCAATACTCCAAGTCCCACAAAGTGGACCTCGGGTAAACAATAATCTCTTCTACCGTACACGCCTTTTCCCGCTACCATTACCGTGGATGGTCTCCGTGTAATATGTCCGACCTTCTCTAATTCCACTTGCAACTCATCGGCGGTGAGCCTCTTTGGCGATCACGGTTTTCATGCTTTGCATTGAACACATGTCTTCGGTATTTTCTAGGATGCGGCTTGTCCTTGGGAAGGAAACGCGTGTCCAATGTAACAGATCTTGCTAAGTATTATGATGACAATGATTCTGTCACAACGAACACATGCATTGTAACCATGTGTCGCTCGCCTCGACATAGTGCCCAAAGCCGGATAATCATGGATGCACCAAATTACAACAAAGACCAGTAAAGAAATCAGCCGGTGGGCTGCTATATAGGTCTCGAGTGAGAACACCCTTCCATAGCTGTTGAAGTTCCTCCACAAGAGGCTCCATGAACAAATCAAAATCCTTTCCAGACTTTTTGGACCTGAGATGAGCAAGGCCATCATGTAGTTTGATTCTTTGGTGCGTATATTTGGAGGCATGTTGTAAGGATAATAAGCACCGCCACATGCTATATGTGGCGCCTGTGGCCAAATGGGTTAAATCCATCCGCTATGCCAAGTCTAATGTTTCTCGTCAAGAGTAAACTCTTTGTGTTTTTCATTGAAGCTTTTCCACTCACTACCATGAGATGGATGGCTCATTACATTCGATCTCTCAGACTCTCGGTTCCTAGAATGCCACAATACATCCTCTCTTGTTTCAAAGATCATGAAACAACCTCTCGCAATCTTGGTGTAATTGGAAAATGTCTCGTAACGTTATGAGGAATCCTCTTCACAACATCGCCATCTTTCCATCTTGATGATTTGCATTTCGGCATTCACTTGTTGGCATAATCCTTCCTAACATAACACAATTATTCTTACAAACATGGATCATATCATATCCAATTCCAACCGCACGAAGGAAATTCTTCATTTTATCAGAGGTGTGTGGCAGCTCGACGATCTGGGAAAGATTTGCGAAAGCAGCCAACATCGCATCGAATGATTTGTTGGTCATCCGCCGATGTCTTCACCAAGAAAGGTGACCATAGCTGAGAATACCGACAGCTTATTTCCGGGTGACAAAGAACGTTGCATTGTTCCAACATGCGAGCCCACCGCTTTTCTTCTCGCAGTGAAA